>JAIUCT010000019.1:5970514-6075117 GCA_021307375.1 Tetraneura akinire | reverse complement strand
TGTAATATATATAATATTCTAATATGTTTATCAACTCCAATATATATAATATAGGTTAAAATTTTTTTTTGTTCTCAGCTAAAAATTAAAACGCATTTTATAGGAAGACCGCTGCTCAAATTTTTTTTCGAAATGAAACACTTAGAATTTTCTATATACGACATTAACCAGTACATTCAATGTAATATATATAAAATTCAAATTTGTCTATCTCCTCCAATATATATTATATAGGGTGAAATTTTTTTTTGTTCTCAGCTAAAAATTAAAAACGTATTTAATAGGGGAACACCTGCGCAAATTTTTTTTCAATTTAAAATACTTAGAATTTATGTTTACGTTATTTACCAGTACTTTCAATGTAATATATAAAAAATTCAAATTTGTCTATCTCCTCCTATATATATTATATAGGTTGAAATTTTTTTTTGTTCTCAGCTAAAAATATTAAACGCATTTTATATGGGGACCCCTGCGCAAATTTTTTTTCGAAATGAAACACTTAGAATTCTTTAAATACGTTATTTACCAGTACTTTCAATGTAATGTATAAAAAATTCAAATTTATCTATTTCCTCCAATATAAATTATATAGGTTGAAATTTTTATTTGTTCTCAGCTAAAAATTAAAAAAGCATTATATAGGGGGATCCCTGCTCAAATTTTTTTTCGAATTAAAATACTTACAATCTTTTATATACGAAATTTACCTGTACATTCAATGTAATATATAAAAATTTCAAATTTATCTATTTCCTCCAATATATATTATATAGGTTGAAATTTTTTTTTGTTCTCAGCTAAAAATTAAATACGCATTTTATAAGGGGACCGATGCGCAAATTTTTTTTTCGAAATGAAACACTTTAAATTTTTTTTATACAATATTTACCTGTACTTTCAATGTAATATATAAAAATTTCAAATTTGTCCATCTCCTCCAATATATGTAATCTAGATAGAAATTTTTTTTTGTTTTCAGCTAAAAACTAAATACGCATATTATAGGGGGACCGCTGCGAAAATTTTTTTTCGAAATGAAACACTTAGAATTTATGTATACGAAATTTACCTGTACATTAAATGTAATATATAAAAAAATATAATTTTTCTATCTCCTCCAATTTATAATTTCTGGTAGAATTTTTTTTTTTGTTCTCAGTTAAAAACTAAAAACGCATTTTATAGGGGAACCCCTGCGCAAATTTTTTTTCGAAACGGAATACTTAGAATTCTTTATATACGTTATTTACCAGTACATTCAATGTAATATATAAAAAATTTAAATTTGTCCATCTCCTCCAATATAATATTATATAGGTTGAAATTTTTTTTTGTTCTCAGCAAAAAATTAAAAACGCACTTTATAGGGGGACCCCTGCGCAAATTTTTTTTCGAAATGAAACACTTAAAATTCTTTATATACGTTATTTACCAGTACATTCAATGTAATATATAAAAAATTTAAATTTGTCCATCTCCTCCAATATATATAATCTAGGTAGAAATTTTTTTTTGTTCTCAGCTAAAAACTAAATACGCATATTATAGGTGGACCGCTGCGAAAATTTTTTTTCGAAATGAACACTTAGAATTTTTTATATACGAAAATTACCAGTACCTTTAATGTAATATATAAAAAATTATAATTTTTTTATATTCTCCAATATATACTTTCTAGGTAGGATTTTTTTTTTGTTCTCAGCTAAAAACTAAAAACGCATGTAATAAATAAAAATTTCAAATTTTTCTATCTCCTCCAATATATAATCTATAGGTAGAATTTTTTTTTTCTTAGCTAAAAATTAAAAACGCATTTTATAGGGGGACCCCTGCGCAAATTTTTTTTTGAAATGAAACACTTAGAATTTTAGATTCTGAGCGAAGCGTAGAATGTATTGGTTTTACAATGATGTGTGATTTTTTTTTTTTTTTTTATGTCTGTGTACAAAAATACTACCCGTAATAATGCTCCGATTTTCACGAATAGGGTATTTTTCCGGTAGCATACTGGATGTCCTTGGTACTTTACTTAGGTCATTTTTTGAATTTCTCAAAATGACGCTATGCGGTAGAAAAAACCGCGAAAAAACGGCATTTTCGCGAATTTCGATTTCTATATTACACGATAACTCGGCAATTTTTAAGTTAGAGAATTGAAAATTTTTTTGGTTGTTCACATAGCTATTATATATATGTGGTGAAATTTTGGAACCGTTTTTAAAATTTTTTTACTAAATATAGGACTTCGAATATTTCGTAAATTTCTCGTTTTTACGTATATAATGTTTGATAAAATTAGCAATTTTTGGTATTAGGGTCTGATAATTTTACTGAAGTATACTTACATATTATTTAACATCATACTAAAATACTAGAAAAATCCCTTATCTCAATTTTTTTTTATAGCTGTTTTAAGTTGATATTTTCAGTTCAAACGAAAATTATAGTCTGACTGAACTTCGCTAAGAATCGTTTTTTCGAATGCAATGGATTATCATTGCATTCAAATTCTAAGTAAAATGAAACGCTATGATTCGCACACCTGTATCTTGTGCGGCATGAGTATCAGCTCTTTTTTGAAAACAATTTTATGTTTTTTTATGTTTGTGAATTATTAATTATTATTATAATCCATTTGTTAAGTTGTTTTGTTACTGAAGCCAATGCAAATTTCATTTTTCTAACATTTCCTTGTTTTCTATATATTTTTTATATTTTAGCCACATTACAAATAAAAAAATTAAAAATTATTATAAAAAAAAAAAATTAATATGGTTTTAATATAATAAATATATATTTATGTATATAGACACGGCATCTGTATAGTATACTAATAATACCGATTAATTACAGGTAATTAATCAATGCTATATTGCTATTACCTATTTAATATTTAATTATACAATAATACACAGCATATTATTATCTAATACATTACATAACTATTTGTAGTTATGTAAAATTTTAATAATCTATTTTTTATGGAATATTTATTTCTGTTTTCAAACATACATTTCATATATAATAAAGTAATTATTGTACTTCTATATTTATATAGTTTTTTTATTAAATATTATTATATATAATACTAATGTAACTTTAAATGATAAAAAGCATAAAGTAACTAATTTTGTGATGGATCTGTATTTTTTGAAGTCACGTGTGTATTAAAATCATATGACTCTATAGCTCGTTTTTCACCATTTGGTGGTGGACCTATTAATTTTACCATTTCATCATAATTTAATGATTCTTTACGCAACAATTCTTCAGCAATCTAAAAATTAAATAATAATTAATATCAAAAATATTTAGTTACATCAGATATCTTATTTATTTGTTTAAAAAATAACATTTAATATATGTTATTCTATTTGTAAAAATATTATTTAAAAATAATACACTTAACTAATGCCTTATAAAATATATTTAAATAAACAAATAATACCAATTCTAGTTTATTATAGTTTTCTTTTAGTAGTTCCTCTGTTTTAAAATAAGCATCTGCAACTAATCGAGAAACTTCTCTTTCCATAAGTGCAGCTAATTTATTGCTATATGGACGTATATTATCTTTTGAATCTTCCGGAAATGACAATAATCCAACTTTGTCATTCATACCATATTGACGAACCTTTAGAATAGTACATAATTCAAAATTAATTCTTAAGTTTTTGTCAATTATACTTTTTAGCTTCTTTAAAACAAACTTGAGCATTGGCAATTTTGGTAATTTTATCTAAATCATTTTGAGCTCCAGTTGTAATGCTGTTAAAAACTATAGATTCAGCTACTCTACCTCCAAGTCCCAAACACATTTTTTCAAATAACTAAACCAAATATAACAAAAGGTATTAAAATTATATTAATATATTTCAGAAAATAAATTTAAATCTATATAACTATCTTTCAAATGAATAGGTTAAATATGTGTCTACATATTAAACATAAATTTATTTCTGAATCATTTATTATAATAAATGTATATTTTAAATATAAAATATAAAATATATAATAAATATTTTTAATTCTAATACGTAATATTTTGTTCTAGAATTATAACTTACAGCTTGCTTTGAAAGTAGAAATCGTTCAGTAGGTGTATACTGAGCAAATCCTAAAGCTGCATTAGTTCTAGGCACAATTGTGACTTTAAGAAGAGCATCTGTAGTTGGTAATAACCATCCAATTAAAGCATGACCTGCTTCATGATAAGCAACAATTTTTTTTTCATCTGGAGAAATTGCATTAGATCGTTTTTCTGTACCACCAACAACACGTTCAACTGCATAATCCAAATCTGCTTCTAATACAACTTTTTGATTGTTTCTAGCTGCATGTAATGCCGCCTCATTACAGACATTAGCTATATCAGCACCTAATAACATTTATTATAATTAAATATGTATTTTATGTCAATTTATAAAAATAATTTGCTTACCACTAAATCCCGGAGTTAAATGTGCCATTTTTTGTGAATAACTTTTTGGGTCTTTATCTAGTTTAATTTTTAAATGTTGTTCAAAAATTTCTTTACGCTCTTCTAATGTAGGTAGATCAATAAGAATATGACGGTCAAAACGTCCTGGTCTCAAAAGAGCCTAAGAAATTAAAAAAATGATGAGGGTTTTACCAAATTTACAAATAAACTAGTACACCTTATCCAGTATATCTGCTCTATTTGTTGAAGCTAACATTAATACTCCTTCTTTAGATCCAATACCATCCATTTCAACCAATAATTGATTTAATGTTTGCTCACCCTCATCACCACCACCTTCTGGACCTCTTGAAGATCTTTTACGTCCAATAGCATCTATCTCATCAATATAAATTATACATGGAGATCTCTTTCTTGCCTCTTTAAACAAATCCCTATAATTATTAACTATAATTATTATACATTGAAATGAAAAAAATGTATATCTCAATTCAATTCGTGATTTACTAACTAACCGTACTCTGGCAGCCCCAAGTCCTCCAATCATTTCAATAAATTCAGATCCATTCATTGATAAAAATGGAACATTTGATTCTGTTGCAACAGCTTTAGCTAACATTGTTTTACCACAACCTGGTGGTCCTAAAAGTAATGCACCTTTAGGAACTTTGGCACCTAAATTCTTATAATGTTCAGGTTTCATCAAATAATCAACAAATTCCATTACTTCTTGTTTTGCTTCTTTAAGACCAGCAACATCTTTAAAATGAACTCCTTTACCTTGCCCAATTAATGGATCAACTAGTGTATATTTTGCTCTTTTTAATTGTGACTAAAATAATAATAATAATATACAGTTGTCACTAAATTTAAATTGTAAAAATATAATATTTTATAACATATACATATATATATATATAATATATTAATATTATTATATTATAACAATTACACTGTTATCCGATAACTGAATATTATAACATATTATTACGGTAAAGTTATCAGAAAGAGAAATTTAAAAAGCGAAAAATTAAAAATCCAATAGTTTGGGAATTTCATCGGTTGATTGAATTTGTATTCTATAATATGTTATAATACGAGTATAACATTATAACGATTGACGCCCATATTTCTATACCTAACCCGTCTCTTATCGATCCTTTAAAATTGCCCATGCCCCTATTCTCTTTGAAAACTTTTTTTTAAATAATAATATACTTACACATTATTATGTAAAAGGACAAATTTACACGTTTTTATACATTCGTGTATAATACGTGTAATAATAATAATAATAATAATAATAATAATAATATATAATACATAATACTCCTTTAAGGGGTTATTCCATTATCAAAATTAGGAAATTAAATGAAAACCTCTACTTTGTTTCTCTGTAACATAAAATTCAAATTACTCCATATACTTACAAACATATCTAAACTAATTGGAGATTTTGCTCCTTTTGTACGGCCAAAATAAGCCAAGGCCAAAAGACCAGCAAAGAATAAAAATAAAATCAATTCAGGTGCATTAAGAGAACGATCATATACTACTGGAACTCCATAACCAGTTTTTATGCCCAATTTTGTTTCAGCTTCTCTTAATTTGTGTTCAAATCTTTCTAAATCTGATATATTCATATGATAAGTTCTTTGATCAATCTGAAAAAAAAAAATATTAAAAAAGTATTTATAATTCAAGTAACTTTAAAAATATTTACTTTTCTCCCTTTAATAATTGCACCTTCGTGTAATCTTATTGTAACTATATCTAAATCAGGACGTGCAATTATTTCTTCTACTTCACCCTTAGCTAACATTAAGTGCACAAATTCATTCCAAGATATATACCGCATATCCTAAAAATAACATATATATTTATATTAAAGATATTTATGAACATAATATTAATCTGTAAAATTGTATGTTACTTCTGGATTTGAAGCATTAGGTAATATAAGACTTATGACATATAACATTATATATCCAACAAATATACCCATTAATATTTTCATCATCATTGCATTTCTAGGATCATCAGGAATTTTACCATCGTTTTCATTTCTTTGAGAATGGGCATATCTTAGAAAAATTTTATTTACAGCAGTTATTTCCTTTTTTATTGCTAAATACTAAAAACAGAAATTGATCAATACAATATTAAAATTTCAAATGGGAAAATATTATTATTAAAAAAAATAGGGAGCTGTTTTTAAATTATTTAACAAAAATAAAGATACTCATATTATGTGTAAACTATAAATCATACAATAAAAAAAAACATTCAGACACTCTACCACAATCCCACACTCACTTATAAATTTTTATAATTTATTATAGTTTTTATTATAGTCAAACCAAAGAAAAATTATACATTAAATTAGGTTAATTTCATATAATATGTGATATTCTTTGTTAACTATTTATATTTAATTCATTACCTTTTTAGTTGTATCTATTGGTTTTTTTTGCAAATTACTGCTAAAGAATCTAATGCATTGCATTTTCTTATGTCTTCCCAGATAATTACAAAAAAAAATTGGTTTATATATTCTAAAATTTGATTTTGATATATTTAATAAACTTAAACCCATTTTATAATGTTAAAAACTAGAAAAAAACAGTTTATAATTTAAAACAATATTACAATATAAATGATAATTTTTTCATTTTGGTTCTTAAGTATTGTATTCAATTCTTGCCGTCTTAATACTATTGTAAAATTAATAATTGGTAATTATTAATTAAGTAGAAACTAGAAGTATACAACAGGAACAGGACACAGGGTCTCATTAATCATTATCTACAACCACGATTATAGATCATTGATAATAAATAGTAAATAAATACCATGGTAAAATAAATTATAGGATCTATGAATAAATACTATCATAAACCATGAAATATTATAAAAGCATTTTCCACCATGATAACATTAATTTTAATTTATTAGGATTTACCTCTACATTGTAAATTTTAAATAAATGTAAATACTAAATATGTACCTACCTATAAAGTATTTATTATTTAATTAGAAATTTTAAATTAAAAGTTTTCATTGAATATTCCATATACGTAATATATTTTGTAGTGTATACAATTTAAGTAAATTAGATTTCGTATTTTTGTTTTTCATTAGTATTCATTTATAGTTGTAGAAAAAAAAAAATGAAATTTATTACTCGTGTTATTAGTAAGTTTCATGTAAATCATGAAATACGGAATGCTCGTTCAAAATTTACAAAAGCAGCCGTATTAAAAACTATAAATGAACCATTAGTTATTGAAGAATTTAAAATAACTGACAATCTTAAACAAGGCCAGGTAAATAAGGTTAATTTAGGTAATTTTTTCAATATTAATTTATTTTTAATAATTTTATTGTACATTTATTATAACTTTTAAGCTAAGGATAGCTATTAAGTATTGTGCTGTAAACATGTCTGATGCTTTAATTTGCACGGGGTCATCTGAATATAAACCAAAATTACCATTAGTGCCGGGTTTTGAAATTGTTGGGGAAGTAATAGAATCTAAAGCAAACAATTCTGATGATGAAGAAGAAGATATTACTGTAGGTGACCGAGTATTGGTTTTAAATAAAGAAATCATGGGTGGATTTGCAGAAGAATGTATTGTTGATGAAAAAGTATTATTTTTGTATTACAATTTTTAATATATTTATATTTTGGATATTAATTTATTAAAAATTATTGATTATTATTTATTTAGGATGTATTTGGAATACCTTCTGAATTATCTTATGAATCGGCAGTAGCTATTGGTGATAGTTATGCAACAGCATTAATAGGATTGGCTAGACGAGCAAACTTGAAAAAGGATCAGACTATTTTAGTAACAGCTGCAGCTGGTGGCTTAGGTTTAGCTGCTGTTGATATAGCTTCGAATATGTGTAAAGCCAAAGTACCCAATAATTAATTAAAATTAAAATTAAAAATAATTATATAGTTTTTAAATTCTAGGTTATAGGAGCTTGTAGGTTAGAAAAAAATACATCTATTGTACGAGATAAAGGAGCGTTTATTTCATTTGAAATTAAGAATCCTAAATCTATGTGTAAAAGAGTATTAAAAGAAACAGAAAACAAAGGAGTTGATGTAGTGTTTGATGCAGTTGGTGGAGAAATTTTTCCTTCAACATTAGACTGGTAAAACAAAATTTTATATTTTAATAATTTTGAATATAAAACATTGATAAATCTGTAAAATATATATATAGGTAATATTAATTATTAATTCAATCCTAATAACTTTATCTTTTTTTTTTTACTTTGCCTTATACCTACCTCCTAACTATATGTGATAGTAACTACTCATGATTCTTTAAAGCTCAATATCCTCTTTCTTATTTACCAACAATATTCTTAAATTGTTCTTCATTTCATCTTTTTATGGAATTTATTTCTCTTTCTATATAAAATTACTTTTTAGAACAACTTTTATTGTCTTTAAACATTTTTTCTTATTATATATGTTCAAACCATCAAACTTATTCTTTCATGTTTTTCTTAAAATTGATAATTGTTTTAATTTCGAATGCATTTTTATAAAATATTATAAATAATTAGTTAATGTTTTTATTTCAGCGTTGGTCATGAAGGAAAAGTAGTAGTAGCAGGTTTTAATTCATTAAAACTTCCTCAGTTAAATATAAATGAGCTACTTTGTCGGCCTTCATTTAGTTTAATTGGTGTATCATTGAATAATTATCGCACACATTCATTAAGGATTTATAGGTATATATTTTATATTATATTATATAATTGCTTAGTATTTATGAAGAACTCATAGCAACAGACATATGATATAGAAAATAATATTTTTTACTGAAATAACATTTGTGGAATAGTCAAAATTGTTATAATATGGTAATTTACTATAATCACTAGTTTTATAAAATAGGTGTATACTATCATTTTAATTTTTAGAAGTAGTATTAAACATTTACTTTGTTTATAATATAAAGTTCCCTATAGTTATGAATATATAATTGTATACCAATAATCAGGGCCGGATCTATGGGGGGGGGGTGGCTGGCGAACCGAGGCACTTGCCCCAGAAGTTTTGGTCGGGGGCACCAAATTATAAAATAAGTTGTGTGTATATATTAATAGTTTTTATTTATTTTATAATAAAAGTATTATACAAATTAATATTTCTATTTCCATTTCACTTTATGGTTATAACAACAATGGGAAAAACTTAAAAACCTACTAACTAAAAAAAAAGGGGGAGGGCGCTAATTTTATACTTTGCCCCGGGTAAAAAAAAATATACTAGATCTGGCACTGCCAATAATACAATAATTATATGCTTATATATTAATGAATGACTACAAAATTTAATTATTATAAATTTATAATATACAGGGTTTGTCCGGAAAGTAATGAACTTAATTATTTTGTGACGTGACTATGAAATGTGAAACGATGCAAACAGGAAGAGTGGAAAAGCACCTTTAGCTATTCAAAGATGCCATGGTTAGGCGCCTCTGAGCCCTCTAAAAGTTGGGACATGCTTTTACGTGAACCCTGTCACTACACAGAAAAATAATTTGGTAATTACTTTCCAGACAAACCCTGTAAATCTGAAAAAATCAGCTTATTTTTAATTTTTTTTTTTTTATTTAGATGCATAAATGATTTTGAATTAATAATAAATTAAAACCGTTATATGATATAATATGTTTAAATTAATCTTTAGTACAACTAGGGAGGACAGGCTTTGGGTCATTAGCACCTCTTAAGTTAAAATAAGTAACCATATATAAAGGAAAGTTTCCCTTAAAAATTTTTTTACCAATTTTAGAATTTTAACTTTAAGTTGTATATTATGTTCATATTTATTTTTATTGATGATATAAAATGTAGTGCTATTGTTAAACTAATAAACTGTTATCTATTTTTTTTTTTTTTTCTGTGTGTTAGACAATCTGTCAAAGATGTATTAACCATGTGTAAAATGGGCGTAATTACTCCAAATATATCAGAAACATTAAAACTCGATCAAGTAAATGAAGCATTAGAACACTTTTCAACTGATAAAAGCAGTGGTAAAATTCTATTAAAAATTGCTGATTGATTAAAAGAAATTCTAAATTCAACAATGTGTTAAATTGTTTAAATATATTATATCATTATTGTATTATTTACATTAATTAAATTATTATATAAAAATTACTTACATTACTATTTAATGTTTTTTATATTTTATCATATTATTAAATGATAAATGAATAACAATTATAATAATCCTTAATATAATTACTTTATTTTATTCAACAATCATAATTTTCAATTCTTACTATATTCCAAAAGTATAATAATTTTTCTCACGTTTAGTTTCATTCCATTTTTATATTGTATCCTTATAATCTAGTGATTATTCAATAACTAAATTTATCATGTGACCTATGCTATCACATTGAAAAGATATATTATGTTAAGTTTCATTCGATATGTTTCATTAATCACTAGGATTTATTCCTGTGAAGTTGTGACACACTATTAAAAGTTTTATAATAATTATGCTTTTCCTAAAATGTTTATCCTTATAGTTAATAGATTTAACATATTTTGTCTTTTGAGAATTATACATTTAAAAGGTATTTTATAATTTAATATTTACATGCTCCACAACACTATTTACTAGATAACTACTACACACATTTTATATTGAATTTGCTTGAGTAACTACTATAGTGTTAATCATACACAAAACTAAATTCATTGTGGCTAAAAAAAAAAAAATGTTAAAAAAGACGGGATAGTATTGTAGTTTGATAATTATATAATATTTGAATACAACTAAAATCTTTACATTTGAAAAAATATTCTGAGCGAAGTTCAGTAATTCGCTCAGATATACTAGTAATAAATTAGTTATTAATATTTTGACACATTTAACAAATTAATACAAATATAGTACTCAACTAAAATAAATAACTCAAGACTTATCAAAATAACAATTCTACATTTTTATTGCGTATGTAAAATATCTGAAGATGACCCAATAAAATGTTCATGTCATGTTTTATAATTTGGCTAGGTAGTTATCAAGTAGTATTCAATTTATATTCCAGATTTTAATTGTATATCAAGCAATTGTTTAATAGGTTATCAAAAATGTTTTAAGTCTCTAAGTTCAAAATGTTTGTTTTATCGTGAAAATTAATATCAAATTGGTTAAATTTTCAGTTTTCGTGAAAAATGCCGTTTTTTTTTTTTATCATTTTTTGGATGTTTCTCCTTAGCAATAGCATAGAGTTTAATTTTAGAAAATTCGAAATATAAATGACTTGAATAAAGTACCAACTATATCCACTTTATAACCGGAAACATTCTATTAAAAAAAACCAGATCATTATTTTGATTCGAAAAAATATTTTCATACATAAAAAAAGATACGCATCATTGTAAAACCAATACGTTCTTCCCTTCGCTCAGAAATCAGAATCTAAAATGTGTATAAATAATAAAATTATGTTTATGATACAGGTAATAGGTATATATAGTTAAATTTGATGCAATGATATATTCATAATTCATTACAATTTTAAAAACGTTTCTGAGCGAAGTACTGTCAGATTTGGGTAGGTATTTAATTATTTATATTGAATGCAGAGACTGTATCAATGTAAAAATTTTAATCAATTCATAGATATATTATTTGATATGAACTTTGCTCAAAATCATTTTTCGAATACCTATAATGATTTTATCATTGCAGTCAAATTTTAATCAAAATTCAACACTATATCCTCTTTAGACTTGTATCACTTTCACAGCAGTGTCATCTTTTCTTTTTGTCTTTAGACCCCATCTTCCAATTTCTATTTCTTACTAAATTCTAATAACACCATTGATTAGGTAAGTATGTCGTATATAATATTGTTATAACTTATAAAATAATCAAATTTAAATAATCCAAATGGAATAATTATGGTAAATAACAATGGAAAATGATATATATAGCAATTTATAATAATTATCGATCTGTTAGGTATATGTTTATTTTCACATTTCACGTTAACTGATGTTAATGTATCTAATATCTAGTTAAGAACATTGTTGCTGTTTGCAGAATTATCCATCATGTTTTGGTTTTGGTTCTGATGTTTCGGAACCATATTGTATGTGCCATCTTCAGTGTGTGTAGACGTGTAGTGCACGACAGCCAAACAAAAGAAATGGATAATTCCGCAAAAAGCAAGAATATTTTTTCAATCCGTGAAAACTTTAATCAATTAATCTAGGTAAGAACTTATGTAATTTAGTTTTTACATCTATTTACAACAAATTTTTACAAAATACATAATACAAAGTATACACACTATTGTTTGCATAATACACAACCTTTAGCCTTTTACACAACATACGATGCAGTTAATAATATTAATTTTATCATTTAGGCGGTACATTATGGTATATATTAGTAAATTAGTTACTATAGCGTGGAATATTCAATATACAGATCGTATAACACTATAACCATTGGCGTGCACACGGGGGGGGGCACCCCTAGCTCTTTTTGTAATACTAATAATATTGGTATATTTAAAATTAAAATTAAAATTGTACAAAATACGACTATTTATTTATGCCTACTATAGAAGTTATCTGTATAAAAAATTTTGATTCAGATATTTTTTTATTTAATGCCCTGGGCCTGTGCTCTGCGCACGTTTATGACTATAACTAATGTAGGTATATATAATTTACTTGTTACTTTACCTTTAAATACCTACCTATAATACCGGTTAAAGTGTACCGGTGCGTGAATATGTCTGCGGCTGGACACCTGGACAGAGTGGCTATTGTTTGTTCTGCACAACAATAACGCATGCAACGCCACGGCGCTTAACATTTTTAATTACAAAAATAGTAATTCATAATTTATTATTCTTACGAGCTTACGGGACACGCTCAAAACAATTATTATTGTAGTCAGTACGATAGCGGATAGGTATGACATTTATGACATCATGTAGTAAATCAGAGCATTCAGAGCACAGTTATTAAATTTATATTACATATTTTTATACTTGTTCACATTCTGGTTAGTATAATAATTAATAATTACGTAAACGTAACCGACATGACTCATAATAGAACAGTACAAGTACAAATAGTATAATAATCATAATATAATTTAACGTGTAATTCAAAGTTTTGAAAAGAAAATCGAATATAAATATATAATATAATTTATACTAGAGTGCCTTGATAGAGACAAGCCTTCTCAATATAAACATTTTCCTAATGATCAAAATAATATTATTGATGTATTGGTCGCACACTCAAGAATCAAGATACGGTCAATAAGATTATTCCAAAAAAGAAAGGAAGGGATGGAATACTGGTGTGGAAGTGATTCAGGTGGAAAGAGGATAGTGTTGAATTTTGATTACAATTTGAATGCAATGATAAATCATTACATTCGTGAAAACGATTTTAAGCAAAATTCATCAGATAATCATAATAATATAATATGTAGGTACCGATTAAAATTTTTACATTTATCAGGCTCTACGTTCAATATAAATAATTTATCATCAAATCCCTAAATGAGTCACCTTTCACCTAAATAACCAAATTTGACAGTACTTCGCTCAGAATCGTTTTTCGAATGTAATGATTTATCATTGCATTCAAATTGTAATCAAAATTCAACACTATCCTCTTTACACCTGCAACTGCAATATTTCCTTCCACACCAGTATTCCTTCGCTTTCTTTTTTATACTTTAAACAGCTATAAAAAAAAAAAAATCGTTAATGTAATAATTCACAATTAACTGAAACAGAGTTAAATAAAATGTATTTAAGCTTCAATAAAATTTTCAAAATTTTTAAAAAAATTTTGCTAATTTTATTTAACATTATTGTTAAATATTGAAATATAATAAGAAAAATCCATCATATAAAATACTTTAAATATTGATTTTACTGAAATTTCAACTTTAAACAATTGAGTCTTGAGATTTTCCTATAATATTTTGGAAATACATTAAGATATATCAGTATATGCTTCTATAAAAAATTTTCTAAATTTTTTGGCTTTTCTATTAATTTTTATTGTAAAAGTATTGAAAAATAATAAGAAGAGTATTTGTATGGATTCTAAGATTTTCGTTTAAACTAAAAATATCAACTTTAAACAGCTATAAAGAAATTGAGATTTGAGATTTTTCTTATATTTAGATATCATATTAAGTAAAATGTCAGTATACATCAGTAAAATTTTCAGACATTAATAGTTTAATAGGTACCAATAATTGCTAATTTTATCAAACATTATATACCTACATGAAAAACGAGAATTTTACAAAATATTCAAAGTTCTATATTTTATAGAAAAATTAACGTAACGGTTCCAAATTTCACCTCATATGACATATATATATATATATATATAGTACCTATGTGCTATGTGAATACCAGAATACTATATAAAATTTTCAAGTCAACTTCAAAATTGCTTGAGTTATCGTGAAACATTGAAATCGAATTCGTCGAAATTTCAGCTTTGGTGAAAAATGCCGTTTTTTCGTCTTTTATTATTTTTTTTTTTGTGTTTTATCCAGTTGCTTGATTTGGGGGGACGGAGTACCTCTTCTATTTCTACATCTATTTTCTACTTCTATTTTTTTGAGCGTACTCCTACTAATTATTAAATCCCCTATGATATTACATGTACTTAAGCATATTAGGGGGGACGCTAATATTTTTGAAAGTCTGATAGTCCCCCTTCTTTTTTTTCTCCAAATCAAACACTGGTTTTATCTATCGCATAAGGTAAATTTTGAGAAATTCGAAAAATGGCCTAAATAGAGTAATAACTATATCCACTTTCTAACCGGAAACATATGCTGTTTGTGAAAATCGAAAAGCATTATTTCGGGTAGTAAAAGTATCCTTAGACATAAAATGAAAAAAGAAAAAGATAAAATATTTATATACTTTAGAGTTTCGAACTATCTACAACATAAAACTTATAAAGTTATATACATACATTGATTTACAATAATTTAAACTTACTCCTATACAACCATACAGGGTGTAGTATACTAGTATATACGTATTATAGTGTATAGTCATATTTAGATATAGTCCAACATATAGATTATTCTATCGTATATATATATAGGAGCAAAATAAACATTAAAGCATATCATATTATTATAAATAAATTAAGTGTTGAATTATTAAAAAAAAAAATTTAAAAATTTGAATTTAAAATATTTAAATAGTAATATTCGCAAAAACGTTGCGATATCTAAAAAAATTAATTAAATATAGAATTTTTTCAATAATCAGTAGTTATAGTCTTTTCCTACTTGCACATAATGTCATACTTAATAATATGTATAATAGTTAGGTATAACTTTATGGTATACGTATACCTACTATCATTTTCTGTATCGTAGAGTAAAGTTATATGAACAATAAAAAACAATACCTAACCACCGTCGTAAACCTTTTGTAAATACGTAATACATTTAGATTAAATTATTTAAGGGTTGATCAGTTCACCGGACTTGTTTCGATATAGGCTAAAGGTCAGGCGCGGATCCTGAAAATTTAATCAGGGGTTACTAAGATAAAAATAATGAATAGTAAATATACTTTTACTTTTCTCATTTTTAAAAATGTAATATGTATACAATTTTTTTAACGATAACATTTAATAAATATTACTTTTGATAAATAAAGAAATTTTATTGTAAGGTCAAACTACAATGGATGCTTGAACATCCTTTGCCCCCTGATTACGCGCTAATTAAAGGGATTCATCTGCTTTTGGTAACATTATAAGCAATAACGGTCTCGGTCGGTTCCATCATCATCGTGGGAGCTGCATGAAACAGAGGGTGGCCTAAAGGAGTTAATGCTCGTGGACCGTTGCAGTGTGACCGCGACCACAAGAGTACAGCTTGACAAAACTCAAATAGATCGTGAACATTGCACATTATCGGGTTTAAAATAAATATTATCAATATTGCGTTTAAAATTACAAATTACTGCAAAAACGAATTTTATCCTACAAAACGTAGTAAAATTACTACATACGTCACGGATTATATTATACAATTTGTTTTTGTTATTTATTATACACTATACTATCTACTGTGGGGTGTTGCGTTTTACGCTGTATGATATTATGCAAATGTTAAAAAAAAAAACGGTCAACGGCTCAAACACGAGAGTTCCAATCATAGAAGTAGTAAACAATAATATTTTACCCTTCACATACACATGTCGGCATATAATATACATACGAGTATCGTACAATTATAATAATATAGGATCGTACGTGGTCACACTGTAATAAAGCTAACAGACCATACCACCCTTGTAATAAACGCTGCGGCTGACCCGTTTTGCCGCTGCCCTATTCCTTACTCCTTGCGAGTCTTGTGACTCATATTGCTGCCCGCGGTTGCGCGCGCGATGTGTGACCGGTTGGCCGCTCTGGACGGGCTCGTACCACCCGCAGCCGCTGTGGTGGCCTGCAGGTCGACACCATCGTCTCCGAACGCGTACCGGTCCGTTATCCAACGACAGCAGTTGGAGAAGACCACGTCCGTGCCAGACTTGCAGAAGAGGTACTGTGATGGGCGACGTGTTCCGGACGATGGGCCAATAATGGAACAGCGTGGCGGCGCTCCGGCGTCAGCCTGTGCCGACTCCAAGTCGGATGGATGTTTAACAGAGACTGGCCGAACACCCGTCACTAGTTTGAGTGGAACTTTTTTCATGCCCAAGGTAAGCGAAATCACGCTTGATACAGAATATAGATAACAATAAATCCTATAAATATACAACGTTTATTATGATAATATACCCTCTCGAGTTCAGCAGAAAATGATTTTTTCAATTTATTAATGCAAACGACAATAAGGCAAAAAGAAAAATTCAAAAGTAAAACATTTTTTTTTAATTATTGCATTGTGTGTATATTACATAATATATAAATATATAATTTTCAAATTTCTAAGAGGTGAAAATTAAAATTATTTATAAATTATATTTAATACGTAATTTATTTTATAAAAGTTGACTTGACATTGTAGGAAAATATGGTAATAGAAATGTAATCTATTCTCCAGAGTCCATGAATATTTTATAATATTAATACACACCCTGAATACTATATTGAATACTATATTTATTATTATAATACCTTGGATGTTTAATCTAAAAAAAATCACTAAAAAGTAGGTTCATTATGATTATGAAATGAAATTTTTTGTATATTATATACAATAAGTCAATAACTGATAAGATGTCAAAAACATAATACTAAATATGATTAATAATTATTATTATTATATTATTTATTATAAAAATTAATAAAGGCATTTTAAGCATACTAAATAGTAAATTTACATTATTACATATTAAAAAAAATCTAGATGAGTTAATAATAATTTTTATTAAAATATAATATTTTCATTAAATAATTATAATAATTAATAAATCAACTCAATGTCAAAAATAATATTAATTTATTATGTAAACATTGTTAATAATAATCGAATAATACGTTAGTTTATTTTCACGAAACGAAATGACCAACCAAACACTTAAAAAGTGTTAATCGGGATTTTATCGTATAAATTGTTATTATTTTTTTTTTTTTTTATTTATTTGTTGTAATTTCATACTTAATTCACGTATTTATTTAAAAAATCATCTATGGATATATTGAAGTGCCTATTTTTTTGGTCTATTAAATATTTAAATCGATTATTCCACAATTCATAAAATAACATTCATACGGTACTACGGTGACTGTTTTCAATTGGTGTACAGTTGTGGATGTTCCACATTATAATATAGGGGGAAATAATGGCGGTAATTTTTAAAATTTAACAGTTATGTTATTCATAATAGAAGCAATTTATTAAAGTGTTCCAGTTTTAACATCATATTCAAAATAATCTACTATAGATAATTTATGTTTCCAAATATTTTTTAGTAATTTTTATATGTATTCATTAAAATATTGGGATTAAAATTCCGAGTATAATGAAGATTATTATTGTTATAATCATTATTTCTTAAATAAAATAATTTCATATCATTTACAACTATTAACTATAAACTAATACTACTAATATAATAATAAAAATAATATTTACCTATTTAGCAATAAATAATTTATTAAATAATTTTGGTACCTACTTTATATATGTGATAAAAATTTGGAACCATTATGTTAATTTTTCTATAAAATATTGAACTTTGATTATTTTCTGGAATTCTTGTTTTTATCTATATAATGTTTGATAAAATTACTTAACACGATACCAAAATATTAGAAAATTCCCAAGTCTCAATTTTTTTTTTATAGCTTTTAAAATTGATATTTATAGTGTCATCGAAAATCTAAGAATATATAAAACTATATAATTATTCTTCTTATTAATTCTCAATACTTTTACAATAATGATTAATAAAAAAAGACAAAAATTGTTTTGAAGCATATTGATATATAGCTCAACGTATTTCCAAAATATTAGAAAAATCTCAAGTCTCATTTTTTTTTTTTTTTTTGTGTGTTTTAAGTTGGAATTTAAGTAAAATCGAATTTATGGTATTCATTTGTGGATTCTTATTATTATTTCTCAATGTTTTACAATAATGTTATATAAAATTGACATATAATTTTTATTGATGTATATATACTTAATTACATATTGGTTTACGTATTTTCTGAATATTAGAAAAATATCAATTATCAATTTTTTTTGGCTATGATGTCTCATATTTTTAAACTAATATTAACTAATTTTAAAAATAAATAGCTATAATTATAATATATGCGTTACATTAAGTGATCAGTATATTATGTTACAGAAGTAAAAGTAATGTTTAAAATGATTTGTTTTGAAAAATAAATAAGTATTTTTAAATAGTTGGTGAACATATTGCTATATGTTAGTATTACAGGTAAATATTATGTTTGTAATTTTGTATAATAATTATTATGTATAATATGTTTAGTATATTTAAAATATGAAATTTACCCCGTGAGTATAATATAATTTGTTACACGTATGTAATTAAATATAAAGACCAGGATGACCGACCCTATGCAGCTATAAAGAGAAAAGCGAATATATAGTGAAAGGTTAAATTAAAATATAATTTAAACAATATATTATTTTATTATATTGCTATAAACATACGCTATGCCGCTATCACATACACAGTGTAAATGGTAGATATAATGAATATTATATAAAGACGTGAAGGTATATATTATATAAAAATAATTAATACGAATATACGATATTAATATAGATATACCTATACCTAATTGATTAAATGATTACCATCACTTATTATAAAATGATAGTAAATTATTTTATTTTATTTTTGTGATTTATTATTGATTAATAACATAATCATTATTTTAATAACTATAATACAAATTTTAGTTAGAATCTAAAAATATGTTTGTTTGTTTTTTTTTTTTTTTGATATTCAGTTGAAATTTTAAAACTTAAATTTAGTTTTTCTCTGTTATATTTATTATATATTATATAGAGTCAATATTTATTCACAAAATTTCGTTTAAGTGTTAAATATATTTACACATAACTAAATCAGTTATATCGAAAAGCATAGAGATAGACCATCGCCATAACGCGACGTGTTTGATGATGTGAATGAGTGCCGGTATTATCAAAAGAATTATTTGTCGACGTTTGTTTATTTATACTCGAATATAAAAATATATATAGTTTCTCGTAAACAGTCAATCATTATTGTACCTAATCTATTTCTATCAACATAATATTTTTTATTATATGATTATACAATGTAGTCATAAAGTGACAAGTGTGCACGGGGTACGAAACATCGAACAAATACGCAGTATTGTAGACTGTGAAAGTGTGAACCTACTGTATACTATATTACTTTAACATCTTACGTGATAAATGATTATAAAAACGGGTTATAATACCAAAATGTGGTTATGGTTTAACGTCAAAATTCAAAAATATATATAATTATAAAATATATTTATATTATATGAGTATATTAGCCCTAAGACAATTGTATGTTACCTACATAATATATTATTGAGTAGTAAAAATACTACAAAACATTCAATTTATAATATTAATAAACTAATATTATTTATTTAATACATTTTATATTTTATAAACAATATTATATTATAGACTATAATATTAAATGTAATAGGAACTGAAAATTAATAATGATAAGAGTGGACAATAAAATCATTGAGTATTGATTAGTTTATTTTTTTATGGGTTAGGGTTGGAAAACTTTAAAGATGATTCGTGTGATTGTGATTCTTATTATTAAATTATTTTTTCAATCATTAATGGGTTCTATAATTTCATCACGAAATATTCATATTGATGAAAAATAAAAAATACAGACATACACTATATTAACCATATAATTATTAATAGTCTATAATTTATATTTCTATAACATCCCTTAAAATGGATTCAGATCAGACTTCATGATGGTTCATACGAGATCCAGAACCACTACTGAATTATACACTTAATTATATGAACTTTAATATTAATATATATATATATATATATTATATATAATTAATATTTTTGATTGTATAATGGTTATTAATTTATTATATATACTATAATATCAACCGATATTTGATTCGGTTCACTTGTCACTTTTATCACTACTGGTAATTGATATTTTAATTATTTGATATTGAACCAAATATCGATTATGTTGTTAAATCATCTAATTATCAATGTAAATGTAGATGTTATCGCGTACTCCACCCGTCTATACTTTAGTTCTAGAATATTATTTATTCTCGAAATATTAGTCAGATTTCATATAACTTGTACGTCTAAAATTTTATAAAAATACATTCTTTAAGAATTTTCTATTTAAAATACGTGTTACCATTTGAAAATCAAAAGTTGATGTTGTACTCGTATTATTATATAAATTATAAGGAATGAGGGTATAAATACGAGTATTATAACTACGACAAAGCATAGAACAAAATGTGTAATAATAAAATTAAAAAAGAATTTTAAAAACTACTTATATATTTTTTAAGTTATACTCTACTCTGGATCATGTTTAAAAAATCATTTTGTTCTTAATGTAAATACAAAATACTCATGAAGTCATGAAGAAAGTATGTCAATTGCTAATAACCTATTTAAATAAATATATTATGGGTAAACATTAAACATGTACCTACCTATTATGTACGTAGGAACTATAAACTATTTATTTTTTAACATTTGCTAAGTATTATGTTTTTGAATATTTGAATAGGTAGGTACGCACTTACGCAGTCACGTAGGTATTCTAAATAAATCTAGGGAAAGGTACACAATACACTTACTTGATTTATTTTATATTACCTATATATTTATATAATATATTATAAATATATTAGTTACTATATTAAATATAAATATTAATAATAAACTATTAAAGTTTAATTTAAATAAATAATTATTAATAATACATATAAAAATTATTAGTAATACATTATTTAATTTCAAATAATTACATAAATCATTATATTATTTTACTAAAAGTGTTTACTTTAGACTTTAGTATTATTAATCATTATGATTTACATTTTCCATTTATTTATAAAAACAGCCTATTTTATACTTAATGTATTTACATAAATAAATTCTACATTATATTTTACAATAATACTAAAGATTTTTCAAATAAGTTAATGTAAATATTTATCTCATCATTAATAATTGTTGTGTCTTATGTTCAGTCTTCGGACAACCAGAAAATGGAAATACAATAAAATTTAAACTAACAGACAACAGGGAATTTCAATGATTATATTATATTTAGTTCAGATTTAAATTTACGTAGTTTTGCATATGAATACAAACATTATTGAAATCTTATTATAAACAAAACAGTCGTTTTAAATAAAGCGATGTTTCTGTTAGCCAATAAAGCTATAAAATCAATTTACAACGTATGTTTTATTTTCCTTCATAGACGTGTACTATTTATTAACTATATTATAAAAGATTATAATCTATATTTATTATTTAAAACTTTATAATAATTTATAATAATATATATATTTTTTTTTGTAATATCCATTTAACATAACAGAATTTTTTATATACCTACGTTATAATATTATTAAATAAAAAATGAACTTTAAATTAAATTATAAATTATGTTAAGCTACAAAGAAACCCTTTAACTACTAGAAATCGGAATTATATTAGGTATTTAGGTACTACTATCCTAATAGGTAGGCATATATTATATATGTCTTTAATATACAGAGTACCTATATATTTGATTAGTTATATCCTATTTATACTAAAACATCGAAAACAGTAAAACACTGTGGTGTCTGTGGTCTGTGATTAAATAAAATAAATCTAACAAAAATATTTTATTGAAGGAAACACGATTTACCAATATTATTTATTCAAATGTCATCTTAATAATATAACATTAATATGTATATTATAACAATTTAAAATTTGAATAATTTAGATATTTACTATTGACTATTAAGATAAAATAATAGTCAATAGGATATAGGACAATAGATACTATAATAATTAATATAATTTTTAATTTTAATTCATATTTAGTCTAATTAAATAATAAGAATATTATAATTTATAATTATAATATATTATTATATTAATATGGACAAGTCAATAATTTTGTGCATGAGTTATAATGGTTATAATTATGAATATTACGTAATATTTAATAATAATACATTAATACAATAATACCTGCAATAAGTACTTATTATTTTTATAAGAGTAATATTTATGAAATCTCACAAGTTACAAAAAATAAATAAAAGCTTATTATTATTTTTTTATTTTAATTAGGTAGTTGCACATATTAAAGTTAAATGTATTAAAACTGCATTTGTTATACTTACTGCAATATAGTAAATATTTAACAGATTATACTCGTATTATTATATTATTATGTATGAAAACGACTATTATTATTACATTTTATGTACCTATTTAATTATTTATATTTATATTAAGTACCTACATATTAGGAAACATTAATTTAAAAAAAACAATAATAATAATAAAATATTAAAGATAATTCTTTAATAACTAATCATTTTACTATTCCTCAATATTTTTATTATTTTATTTGCAATATAAAGAAAAAAGTAAAGACTATACATCATGTTTGTTGCACATAAGTTACGATAAAATATATGCATAATAGATATGCATCCTTAAATAGTTTACTCATATGCATGTACAATTATTATGATATGCATAATTATATGTATAATATATTGAAATATATTGTCATAACTCATAATATTAATATGCACAAAACCACAAATGGACAAGACGAGATTTTTAATAGACCAAAAATACCGTTAATTATGTTTTTATACCATCCAAATTAACATCAAGGAATAATTCAATTTTAAATACAATAATAAATATTATATACATAATAACAAAGTAACAACTATTATTATAAACGTTTATAGTTTTATAAATTAATATTTAATACTATATAGGTAGGTACGTATTGTATAGTTGATTAATTATTACTATACTTTATACTTATATACATTAAGCATTGGCTATAAATAATATATAATAATAAATAATAAATAATAATATATTATGCCTATATACCTAACTATATAATCCATACCAATAACGGTAATAACTAATAGCACTAATAATTAATAATATAAATTATCAAGGAATATATTATACTAATATGTAAATATAACACTACGTGGGTGGGATGTGGGAATACTTAGGAATAACTAATTAGTTAGGTAATTATAAACTATGTATTAATGTAAAACGTGTATTTCATAAGTGGCATACCCTGTTTATTTTATAATTTTATATTATACACGAGTATAAACAAATAAGGCAATGATAAACCTATAAGCTAATAAGGTATGATAAACCTATGAACTTAATAATAAAAAAAAAAAAAATTGGAAAAAATTACAATTATTAATTTAAAGGGAATATAATATTATCTAAGCTAATATTAATATCTCTTTGTAATATTTACGTAACGTTTACAATTTACATCGAAATTTGACGGTAGGTTTTAATAATTACTGTTCCATTGCGGAACATCTTTTGTATACACTATAGACTCAGGACCATATTTAGGCAAGGATAAAATATATCTGGGCCCCCATGTGGCTAAGGGTCCCAACGCCAACGCCAACGGCGACTAAAACTAACTATGTAATGATTGTTGAAATAAAAATAATATTTTTTCATCCCCAGTTGGCAACAATAACTCTTTCCGAACAATTAAAATTTATAAGAAATATGCAAATATTCGTTTTCAAAAAATGTAGAAACATGTTTGCATATATTTTTAACAATGCCAATAACTAACTGTTCAAGTGAACATTCATTTTAATTTCTTAATATGGCATAAAAAATAGATTAAAATCATCAATGGGTCAAGAAAAGTTGGATGCCTTAGGAATGCTTTCGATAGAAAGTAATGTAACAGCAAGTATTGATTTTGATGAAATTATAAAATTATTTAGATATGTTTTCTCAACAAAAGGCCAGAAAAAATTTTTTGAATACGTAATACTTAGGTATGTTGTATGTTATTTGTTTTATTATAATTTAATAATGTTATGTAGTCCTTACATTATAATTATTATTAAATATAAATTATTGTCATACCTATTTAAATTAAACTTGTATTTTATAATTTTTAAAAGAAAATAGGTTATGTAATATTTATATTTTATTAATTGTATATATACATTCATTATTTACATTATGGCTCATTTTTTTTTTTTTTTTTTTTTTTTTTGCCGGTGCCTTAAATTTTTGGTAAATCAGACTTGGAGTGTGATATTATATATTATAATATAATATTATTATACTATAATATAATACATCCCACGCAATGTTCGTACAGTGCGACGCTTTTGTACACACGCAACGTATAAATATCGACGCGTCGTGATCATTTACAATGGAGTGTGTCTTAAATGGACTGGCGGATGTATCGCGGCAAGCGTGGGAATTGACCGAATAATACGAGCATGAAAGGGACGTGGCACACATTTATACAGAAAGAAGAAAAGCGATCGGTCTACATAACGTAATGACACTAGGTTAATCGGGGGTGAGAGGAGTATTTCCTGGGCGCCGTCGTCCCTTTCAAGGTCGCCCCCACCGACGACGGGTCACACGCCGCCCGCTCACGAAACCCCACTCCCAGTACGTAATAATACGCATATAATAATATATTTTATAACCGATAGTACACAGTTTCCCGCAAACGATCGGCAGATGGCACAGTGATCGTTCACGTACCGAGCGATCGTCACGTTTGTTACTTTGGTCGTCGGTCACCATTGGGTATTCACCAGCTCGTAAACTCATAACGTGTTTTCCCCCGTTCATACGAATTACGTTTCCGCGTGTTTCGCGCGAACTCGTGCTGTCTGTCGTATTCGTACTGGAAATAATTTCCGAAGCGTTGGTTGTTATAGTTAACTGCAGTGTTGCGTGTCGTCGACGAACGGAGCTTTTATACACCGCGTAACGAAAACGCACAACAACAAAAATATTTATTATTTACCCCAATCGTTTTTATTTTCACGGACAACCATCGTAAAAACCGGTTTGCACTTGGGATAAATAAAATTCCTTGACAGCGAACTCCGTAATTGGGCAGGTGTAATAACACTTTGTAAGTAAAATATGAAAATTTATAATAAACTATACACGTACAATGTATTTAATGTATAATAATCATTTTACATAATAGTCATATCTCGGATTGTTTTGTAAATGAATATTGTAATTAAACCGAAATCTGTTTTTTAAGCTCCTGTAACAATTTCTAGTAATTTTTTTTTTTTTTTTATCATAATTTATATTGTCACTTACATGTTACATGTGTCGCGTCTCTCGTATATTAAATATTACACGTAATAACTAATAATATAATTTATTTATCTTTATATGGTCCGTTTAATCCATAGACCTTATACAGTGTAAATAAACTATAATAATACGTAAACATCGGATCCATATGTTTTTAATCTCACTGCAATAGTTTAAAAACCAGAATTATCGGAAAAAAAAGAAGCATAACCATATTTGGACTGTCAACGAGACAAAGAAAAATCTGTCATAAAATTTTGAAAAAAAAAACCATTTTGTTCGATCTTTATCTTTCGATAAATTCTTTGAATTCCGCAGTAATTAAATTGAAACCAAACATTCTTATCATAAACGTGCGCGGATGAAATTTTTATCGCGTAGGAGGCGTTTGCGAGTTATACAAATAATACATTTTAACTCTTTAAAGAATACGTAATGTCGATCAATAATAATATTTATTTTACATTTTAAACGTATGCGTCAGTACGTATGACGTATATTTTTAATGTGATTTATTCGGGGACGACGATTTACAGTAGAATTAAACATTATTACTACGCACTACGCACGAATACGTAAACGGACAATAAAATACTTAAAAAAAAGGGGGGTTTATATTAAAAATTATTATTAATTTAGTTATTTAGCAATTATTTATGTAATTACGCCTACACCAACCTTTTCGTTTCCGACCTTTTAGGTAATTCCCTCTATGCTCATCGTTTGCAGCATAATACCTGTATTTCTTTTTTCTAAACACCTTAAGTTATTTGCCGACACAATTATGTGCCCTTTACCACGCGGGTCATAAATGATTTTGGACTTTTAATTTGGCGATAACCTTTTGTAATTGGCATATTATAATGTATGGCACTGGCACACGATAACGCATAATATTATCACAATGTTAGGTACACCCTAAATATAATTATAATATATTATTGATTTATGTATTCCTAATAATCAAATTTCATTCATTTATAATATTTTTATATTATATTATATTGTTATTGTTGTTGTTCCTAACAGTATGTTAAGACAGTGTTCTTTTCATACGGTTGAAGTGATGTTATAACTCGGGTGCATTATAAATTATAACAATATGTTGCATATTACACGCGTGGGTGTGACTTAAATAGTGCACCATGCACGACGACACTCGACAACCTTGAAAAACCTTTAAAATTGCATTGCAAAATAATCACGGAGAAATATGAAACGTTCAACCGCATTTCGAATAACCGCATCGATTACGAGAATATACTTACTATATTAAATTTCGTATACGTATAAATAGTAATCTGTAACCATATTATAGTTAGGTCTTAGGTACTAACTAGAGATATTTCTCGGAAATTTATTTTTATTTATTTATTTTTGGATTCGGTTCGTTTATAAATTGATTTAAACATTTCAAATATTGCGGTGGCATATAATTTTAATATATTTTATTGAATTTGATATTATATACAAATTATTAATTACTAATTACCATAATGTGTATACCATGGTCTAACCAATCAATGTAAAACGATTAATATGATTTTATTATTGATTTATTCAATGCACTATGACTATATAAAATTCATATTATAATATCTACCTATACCTATATAATATGCTTTGTAGCATTTTGTAAAATCCATTTTATTCATTCTGAGTTCATATTATAATAATATAAAGTACAAGTAATTCGAAAAAAATATATTATAATATGTTCAATATAATAATATACAGGTGCAGAGAAACTGACTCTTTTGATTTTTGACGAAAACATATCAAATTCAGTAAAAAAGATATCTTAAATAATATCTAAAGATTAATTTAGATATATCTACTTGTTTTTTCTGTTGTCTAACCGACAACTCGGAAGGAACTGGTTGCTCATTACTTCCGCCACCCATTAAAGATACTTTTTTTTTTTTCATTTTAAAACCGACGACCCGGAGGGAACTGATTTCTCATTACTTCCTCCAAGCTGTACTTATGGTATCTTATAGTCATAACTTTTAAATAAAAATATACAAAAAAATGTTTTCTAAACACAATTTTAATCTATTGATATCATATATATATTTATAATTTGCACGTCTACAATTTAATTTTTCGTTTGTAAAACTATTTTTAATACGCATTAATACGATTTCAATACGCGTGTAGAATAAAACATAATATAATAAATTGTGAAATGTTATTAGATTTACACGAGTGAAAATCATAGCGTTTAGTGTTTACTAACTAAGTAACAATCTCATATTCGCATTTACTATTGTAAATTATGTTGCCGCCGCCGTATCAGTCGGTTATGTAACGTTTTTACAATGATTTTTAATGTGCAGGAAGAACGGAAGTGTCATCTGACAATTTTTCAAGTCATAAATAATATATATTATTATATATGGCTCACGGGTATACATATTTTTAGAAGAACATATTATTATAAATGATTATGTGCACGATTGTTATCTAATCTTCGTGAGTACATATATTATATATTATATATTATTATTCGCATGTATACGACCGTATAATTGCAATATCCGGTTTTTCTCCCTAACCATACACGCTATTACTGTTAATTTTGTCAAGGCAACGGATGTTATGATTTTTTGTCCCCTCAAACTCATAACGAATGATTTTGTTTATGTTTGTGGAAGAGAAAAATATCCAATCTATACAAAACTGGTTTCAGACAATAAAAATTAAAAAGTCTTGTACACAATATTATAGAAGACCCCACTTTGTTATTTATTATTATTATTATTATTATTTAACCGTTTTAATACGCAAAGCGTTGAACATGAATATGTAAAAAGCCGGACGAACCGGTACCATATAATAATGATTTGACTGACAACTTTCAAATTTTTGATTATTAAATTTGACTCGTTTCAATTCATTCATAACAATTACACGCACATATAAACTTATAATTATTTAATTGCATAGTTATATAAAACGAATTAAGACATAGGTACATCGTACTCGTACATCATTATTTAATGATAATTAAATTTTGATACCACTATATAAGACGTTATGAAGTTTATAATTATGTTATTTCTCTCAGATTTCCCCAATCATAATATTATATCAATCGATATTACAAAATTGATGTTGATAAGCACGTATTTACCAGTTGGAAAATATGAATTTAAACAATATCATTTTTGTATTCTAGTGATACAAACTGGTAAACTGACTATTATTAAACAAAATAATAATTATTATCTGTGTGTGATGTGTCACGTCTCGTGTGTCGTATCTCACGTGTTTCGTGTATCGTGTAAGCCATATTAGCAACGTTTTATACAAATATTACATTTTATAATATGAATATTGGTTTACTGTTAAAATAATTATACTTCTAACTACTAATAATAATAAGTAATTACATAATTATTATGCGTGATAATACTATACTAATTATTAAAAAAAAAAAGTTGCCAGAATGAAATTATATTTCTGTAATAAAAAAACAGACGACTCTATAATATAAATAATAATAAAAGAACATTCGTACTTGTAAAATAAATCCCAAATGAAGACAAAAACATGAGATAATCATAATCATTCGGTGAGATAAATATTACTGATAAAATAATTATAATTTATAATAAACAATTATGTAGTATTGTGGTAACTATTTATCTATCACGTATATTTTAACTCAGAAGCGTACAGACGTACATTAATACGTTATTGCATAAAAAAAATAATTATAATTTGTTTTTTGTCCAGATAACATAATTTATACTTGGAAATTTTTACTTTTTTCAACTTTAAAATATAATATATAATTATACATTGTATTTTTATATCATTAAAATATTGAATATAATTTATATTAGGTATACGAGTATATTTATTTATTGAATATAAAATATATTTAGTTTTGGCATCTCGAAAAATATTTGTTTTTATTATTTTGAGTATTAACAGTGTAGTTAACAGTTTACATGTTATAAACAATTTAATAATCATGATTGTTTTTTGTCGATACAGAATCTTAATGTAAAAAAAAAAAAATTAAAAATTAAGCAGTTTAAAATTTTTTTTATAAAAATACATTGTGTATATTATATATTTATATAATAGTAAATTAGTAAGAGACCAAAGTTTTTCTATAGCTTCCGCCAAAAACATCAAGTCCTCGGTCTTAAAAAATACCTTTTTTGGTAATTTACTTTTTACGAGCTAGTTATAAGTTTATATTTTATTATATCATACTTATAAGTTTTAATAAATAAAATAAAATATTTTTAAAATATACGAATACAACTTTGATGTTACACACGATTATAACGTGCATATGTTCATTAATTTAAAATGTCTTCATTTTTTACAGATCTATGTTAAGAATTAATTATATTGTCATCTGAAATTTTAAATTAAGAAACTAAGAAATAAGTTTAATTTATTAACTAAAAGTATATTTTAATAATAATTATATATTTATATTTTCATTTTACATTTTAAGCTGTCATATACACATATACTCATATTATGTTAATAGTCGTGTTCACTGGTATTGGTACTTATTTTATTGTTTTTATTGTCATTGTTCACTTATCTATGTACTCGTATGTACTATTGATTATTGATTATTATTTAAAGTTTTAATTGTCGCCTTCATTTATAAATTTGCAATTATACATAATATCCAAATACATCACATCGTATCTAAAAAGCTTTCATTGATGCTATTAATTATTTTTTATTATGTAGATAATTCTTTATTAATGAATAATGATTCTCACGCATCAGTTAGTTTTAATTTTCACCAACCATTGTCTAAATATTAAAAACAAAGTTTATAAATAATAAAAAAATATCTGGCCGTCTAATGACGAGTTTTTATTAATTGTTATTTCTTTCTCATCTTGAACTTTTCTGATACATGTGTTAAAAACGTCACCACGAATTTATTATCCACTAAAATAAGTGTTTAACAATATATATATATAAATTGAGAAATTTCTGCATAGTACGATTTCTCATAAAAAAAAGTTGAGCTTATTTTTAATAAGCAATGAATAAGTATAAATTAATTACTATAACGAATACCTTAATTAATTAAGATACTATATAATTTTAACTTTTTAAGGTTGAAGGAGATTATTAAACAATTTGAAAGTTGAATGTCTTGGTAGAGTAAATTGTTGGATGTGAATCTGTTTACCAAATAGTGAACTTGATAGGACAATGTGAAATGAAGATGTTTTCTTGAAAGTTAAAATGCCACACATATATGTCTGTAGAGGCATTAAAAATAAATATTTGTTTTTAAAATATCCTTATAAAATTAAAAAATACGTAGTGAAAAAGTTTTTTATAAACTCATGAATGCATATTTGACAGATAAATTGAATTGTTTGTAACAATTTGTATATAAATGTATTCGTATGTTCATGCACATAACTAAAAAAAAATATTATCATTGACGATTGTCAATTATGCGGTATGAAATTCTTCATAATTTGAATGAATTATCGCGAATATTACTGTATGCTTGACATCGTTTTATATCGTATACCTATATTATATTAGTGTGTGATACGTGAATAATATTACTTATGTTTATCGCTCTATAGTATTCAAAGTTTTAACAGCCAATACGAAATATTACTAATAGTTACCTAATTAAAAAATTGAGTAAATACACACATAGAAATTAGAATTAGATACAAATATTACATTGTCGAAAAAATATTGTCCAATTAATTTAAAATAAATACTTATTGGGCGTATCGTAATTTTTATTTTAATATCTGTTGATTTGACATTTGATAAAACTATACAATAATACTCGTATAAATATCAAAATACTATATTTTTATTAATTTTTTTAGAAACTTACCTATGTTCTCGTGATAAATATATTAGTATCTGGTATGGTTTCCACGGTCACATCAAGCTAAATATTATTCATTATTTATTTTCATAAACATTACACTTTGTTCTTATATACCAATATTTTTTAATACCAATACATTTTTTTTTTTTATAGTTACTTACACGTTACACTTTAATACTTTATACTTATGAATATTATTAACTCAGATGGGGTACATATTATATTTTATTTCATATTATATAATATAACTGAGTATTATTTGACTATTTTTTTAATTTTGTTTTAGATTGATAACAAAAGCCTCGATGGGCAAAACCATCAAATCCATACAATAAGCAGTAAGTTAAATCAAAATATTATTTATCAATTATTAATGAAAACCAATTTTTTTTAAATGAAATATAAACATAAAAAAAAAAATGTAATTTTTACCATTATATTATTATTTACTATCTACTCTACATACCTAGTAAAATATATTGAATTATGTATTTTATACTATTATATTAATATTTAATAGATATCAATAGGAACTAATTTACGTAATTTTTCGAATTAAAAATATAAAAAAATTTAGTTTTATATTAATTAGGTACATAAGTTTAAATGATTAAAAATATGAACATAATATATATTTAAAATATGCCAGATACCAATAAACTATTACTTTTAGTTAAAAATACTATAATATTATAATTTTTAACATACCATATTATGTGGTTATAGAAAAAATCATACAATTGTGATTCTATACAATATTATTTACACTGTTTATTTATACAGTATCCTATATACTATAATGTATTCATTATTATTACGCAATATTAGCAATTGTTCAAACAAATGCATATAATATGCATAATATTCAAATGTAATAATTATCTAACATGACATGGTTGAGCAAAAATTTTGACTATTACATAAAATGTATAGGTTCCAACTATTTATTATACTTTGAAAACTAAAAAAAAAAAATATTTTGATAGAAGTATTAAATCGTTGGTACTCAATTTTTGAAATACTCTTTATTATTTAAACGTGATACAATTTAATAAAATATAAAATTATAAAACCTCGTTCTTTTGACAAGCAGTAATTTTCAATTATAAACTAATAACTTCTACAAATTTATACAATTACAATTTTATACTAATATAAATTGTGATAAACTGATAACTTACCATTATTATTATTTTTAATTAATTAACTATATGATTATTTTACGGTTTTTTAGTAGGCATATTATGTAGGAATAAAAATAAAAATACGATTATCATATAGAAATTTTGAATTTTTCTATGTCACTGATGACTGATCGAAATCTATTATATTACCTATTAATTCTATTAATCTGATTAAAATAAAAAACAAAATATAAGGGATGATACTGGTGTAAAGACGATAGTGTTGAATTTTGATTGAAATTTGAATGCAATGATACATCATTAAATTCAAAAAACGATTCTGAGCGAAGTACTATCAAATTTGGGTATTTAGATGATTAATATTATATATATAAAATATACATTGAACACGGAGATTGGTAAATGTAAAAATTTTAATCAATACATAGGTGTAATATCTGATGAACTTCGCTCAAAATCGTATTTCCGAATGTAATAACGATTTATCATTGAATTCAAATTTTAATCAAAATTTAATACTATCCTCTTTACACATTTATCCATTTTACACCTGTATCCCTTCCTTTGCTTTTTATACTTTAAACAGAAAAGAAAAAAAATTATAAAAATATAAAATATAATATCTATATATATATATATATATACCACATATATACTATATTATCTATATATTTAAATATTTAATGTACTCTTCCATTTATTGTGTAGGTAGTTTAAAATAATTAATTATCAAAACCCAGATCACTAAATTAATACACTTATTTATTACATAAAAGTATTCAATAACTTTGTCATCCTCAAGAAAAAAATCTCATCTATAGTTTATTTTTATTTTATTTTATTATTTTCATAATGACTAATAATGATGAATGACCTAAATGATGGATAACCTAAAATAGGCTGTGATACATCTTTAATAAGATTATAATAGCTATGCCTTATGCCTATTCCATATAAATCCAGTGCTGGATTTGAGGAGTGCGTGGGGCAGAATACCTCTACCATTTTTTTTCATTTCGAAGTGTACCCCTACAAATTATTAAATTTCTCATGATGATATAGTACTCGTATATACGATATACCTAATCATTTTTCCGATAGTCCCTCTACTTCTTATTTTCCAACCACCGTATATAAACCTATAAACATATATCTGTGTCTAAACTAACTATATTTTCAATTTTCAAATAACTGTATACTTAAACATTTTACATATAATATGTTAACCTTCCTACATACTCGAAGAAAAAAACATTATCGTAAATAAAAATCAAGAAAACCGTGTTTTTCTTACATTTCTAGTTTATGCTGAGAATATATTATGTAATTTAAAATTATAATCTATATAAGTGATTAAAGCAACCTAAACGATATTGTGATACTGTTTGTTTAATTCATTTTTTTATTAGTATATTAGTGCATGCATAAATAAATGAGTTATATACGTTGTATACCTAAACATTATGCATATATATTAGTAAACTGCAATTCTAACCAATTTGTGTACCTGTATTTGATAATAATTGCGATTTGCAAGTTTCAAGTTTTCGGCAGCTTTCGTATTTTAGATAATAAAAATAAATTTACGTCGTATATTTAATTATTTCACCAATAAGACAATAAAAATGTAATTAGTGTAACTATTTTTGTTTGATGACATCAATAAACGTGCATTATTATATTATTTTACTATTCATATGAGTTCACTTATATTTTTATTTATTTATTTTTTTTTTTTTTTTTTGTGTGAGTCATAACTCATATTATACACGTTTCCTTATTAGATAAAATTTTACATTCGCGTACACATCGCGTGGAAAAGTGTTAAGTCCGTCGTGTTTATCTGGTAAAATATAAATAAAAAAAAAAAAAAGACATACAATTTTCGACTTGTGATTTTTAAAATATATATAATAACACCAGTCTTGGATAAAAATATTCGAAACTATATAAATGTATTTATTATAATATATCTTATAACCTGGCCACAACAGTATAATATATATATATACAGGATGGTACGTAAATATAAAATAATCGTGATGTTCCAAGACTTTCCAATTGACGCGAATTTATGTTTCCTTAGTAAACGATGCATCGTTCTATACAACGTCTATAAAATACGATAATACAATATTCGTCGAGGGGTGATCGTGAATGCATGCGTTCATGGAGTCTCAACGAATCTTTTTCTTTTTCCGCGGCAAACGATCACGTTTCGTTCATTAACAAACACAATAATATAATATTATACCATTGCCCATTCGTATTTGGATTGGATCGTTAGTATGCCAAAATACTATTATAGTGTGTGTATACCTATTTACTATTTTCTACTCGTGTACCTGTATAATAATTCGTCTATAAAATCGTTAAGGTAAAAATTTGCATAAACGTATTATATATTGTTATTACCTATATAACTTACAATAATAAAAATTGAAAACCGTTTTTTTGCGCTCGCGACGTCGAACGGATAAAATAAAATAATATCTACTCATGGGCCGCTGAACAATGAAATATAATGTAACATAATATATTGTACAAAACGTAAACACGAGTTACCTATATATATAAAATATATTATAATGATGATAATAGTAATAATGTTATCTCTAAACGTCTAAAGTATAACATTATAATATTATATTATATTATCTACTGACACTCGGGCGGCGATTGTAGGTCATTCGGTGGACGATCGGTGACCGACTTGTTGTCGGCCGTGCACGTGAATTCCGCGAGCGGATCGAACCGTTTATATTTTGTTGGGAAAAAAAAAATAATATATGTGTAATAATAATATAAACGATACCGCTCCGGCGACGCGAATTGAATATCGACACGCGCGTGAGAATCGCACGTACGCGTCTGAAACAATGAGATCGTCGGTTATGTAGTTCGACGCGATTGTCGTACCACTGTTATTTTATACTATCCAAGTATCGCAACGTAATTTTAATTTAAGACATTAACATATAATATATATATTATATATATATCTATATTTCTATCGTATTAACTGCAGGATATCACAATAATAATAATGGGTATAATATAACATAACATGCATTTTACACGCGTTTCCTTCTTAAAGACGAGATCGATATTAATAATATTACTAAATAACTATTCGCTTTCTATAATAATAATATGTTACGGACAAAGTATAGCAAATCGGGCATTGTATACAATGATGCCCAATTTTAATGGCTAATGTATAGATATTGACCATTAATGCATGACACCGTCTCGGGAAGCGAGGTTTTAGGTCATACAAAACCCCCGACTAATGTCACCAGTATCAGATTTACACAAATAGGTATTTGGATGGTATAGATTTAGTTTCTTGGAGCGTAGATCCATCTTCACAAACAGAGTGAGCGAAGTGAGCGGAGCTGACAGGCGAAGTTAGCTATCCCTTACACTTGAAAACTATAAACTAGGTACTTAGATTTTTTGAAAAACTCAAAAACTTAATCATTTAAACACTATAACTTTTACGATGTCCGGTTAGGTGTGGGTTAAAGTGTCGGGGTAACCTAACCGTAACATTTTATGATATATCCCCCGGCTACCGTTTTTCGTTCTTACAACCATCAGTTAATAACTAACACTCAGTTTTACGTTAAGTGGTTTCCAATACAACTCTAGATGGTTGAATTTTATTGTGCGCATGCGCAAACGTCGAGTTTTTGTGTTATCATAAATCGTGATTATAATATTTTTTTTTAATTCAGTAACAGTCAACAGACAAACAGTCGAACAAAATAAGTTTTTACAATATATCTATGTATAATATATAGTTTTAAAATATATTTCTTTGGCCGTAACATATATACACACTTGATGCGATTCACTAGTTCGTTCGTTATTTTTTCATTTTAATATTTTGCGTTATTCTTATTTATATGGACTGTCATATTAAAAAAAAAAAGTTCATTCTGCTTTTGGCGATTTTAACTCGAATAATATTATCAATAAATCAAATTGAATTATCTATACCTATATAAAAAGATATATTATTATAATATCGTCATCCGTTTATTCGTGTTTACTGCTATTATATTATATATCATATAAATTTTTTTTATGAATAGGGTGTGGATGTTGTTGTAATAAAAAATATTATTATATATGAATTTTTTTATTTTATACATGCCAATAATTATTTATTATTGTGTAGGGAATTTATAATTTAAATAATTAAAAATCTTCTTTTCATATCTATAATATAATAAATATATTATAATATAGTATAACTATTTTAAATATTCATATATTTGTATTGATAAATTAATATTTTCTTCTAAATTTGAAAAGTCAACAAGTGAATTAGATTAATTTTATTAATATATTAATTTTTCACTGAATTTGATCTATTTTAATATTGTAAACAAAAAAATACGCTGCAATTATACAGAAAATAATAAGTGTATATACTTGCAAAAATATATAATAAATTTATAATTAAACAACAAATTCAAATATGAAATGAAAAATCATGTAAATGTATCGAAATCTATATATTATATATTTATAAATCAATTTATTTATCAATAATTAATATTTATTTTATGAATTTTTAGTTTACACATAACATTAAAAATTTTCATTTAATTCAAATCTTTATAACTTTGTATTAAAAATAAATAAATAGTAATACTTATTATTATATTTTTAAATACTAAAAATGATTTGTATGTTATAATTTTATGCATAAAAATATAAAATAAAGTATAAATATCATTTGTAGTTTAATATTCGTTTAAAAACATAAAATATTATTTAATTACAATTTACAAATTTTATTATAATTATTCGACTATCCGACAACTATTAAACTATTTGATGGTATTATATTTTATTGTCTATTGAATACGTATTTAAGAAATATTACGAAACCGGTCATAATGAACATAAAGATAAATAGGTTACCCAATTAAAACTTTTATCTTTTACTCCATTCAATATTACTTCATATTCTATTTTTCATCAGGAGTGGCGGCAGTGCCGCATATTTTAGACCCGTTATTATTTTATCATTTCCATGTCCTTATCTGTATATGTATACGACTTACGTATAATATACAATTTAGATTTTAGATTTAAGTAGGTACCATCAAGGTAGCCTAGTTTATAAGTATAATAATTCAAATATTTGTGTCCTTTTTTATTTATTGTCAAAAAAGATATACGTGTAAAATATAAATTCTTAAAATGACAATATAACAGTACTCTTAAAATACTGCAGACTAAATAACAAAATATACTCGTGTAAAATATTATAGGTACTTATATACTATAATGTAGCAAATATCGTACCTACTGTTATTGTTCTTCATATTAAATTGTCTTAGGAACGACACCACGACGTCCTAACGTGTTTGTGCCACTTAAACGATAGTGGATAAAAAGAGAAAATGTGTCACGTTATCCGTAAATAGTAAACGTATTTTGAAAACTGTTTACATACAATAGTAAAATAATTCATATTTAATATTAAAATAACTGGTATTTGGTATATTAGTATATTGGCAAATGAAGGCATAATTTTATTTTATCCCCGAATGAACTTTAAGAGGAGGGCATATTACTGAATATCAATTTTACTTCTGAAATTTACAAAATTATTTTATTTTTATTTTTTATAATTTTCTGTATATTAATTATGACATAACGTACAGAATTAAAGTTAGTGGTTATTATTTTTAAAATTTTAATTAAGAAGATATATATTTTTTTCAAATAAAAAGTGAAATTTTGTGAATCCTACTCAAATTCATTCCCACACCTCCACAGAGCGATAAAGAAAATTATTATCTAGTGTCCGCTAATCTAATTTATCTTTTATATGCATGACTAATCATAATATTGTTATACGTTTTACGCCTACGCTATGTTTGCTAATACTTCTTTAGTAATAGCAGGTCATAAACTCATAAGTAAAACAAATATTATAGCGACTATAGGTGTATTTTAAACGTATAACTCAATTGTTCCATAAATCATTACGACACTTTACGACAGTATACAAGAATTACAAGTTTTATACATTACGCATTAATATTATTCCGTATAGTTTGAATTTGTTGATAAATTGATAAGTGATGTAAACAATTCTTAGAGTTAAATATAAAGCTCTTATTTTTCTCGATTAACATTGAAAAGTGTTTGTAACTTTATAAGGAAATTTCTGCTTAAATAAAATTATAAATTATAATTATGTTTATAGTTAAAAACAAAATATAAAGAAAACGATCTTCCATGGAAAAAAATATTAAAATAAATTCTGAGATATGATCTACACAATTTTATTTTTAAATAAAAATCAATACGAAAATTTATTATTGGTAGGCATATTATATATGATGTACGGTGTATACGAATATTACAATGAACAGAATGAACAAAATTTTACTTTATTTTCATAGTCAAATGTCAAATCTCAATATTTAATTATAATTTTCGTAATTTGTTATGTTGTGTTTAGAAATAGATGCAATCTAAAAACATTGTGTTTTATATATAACCAATAAAAAACAAAGCTAATTTATTTTTTTTAAACGTGTTATATTATATATGTTAAAATTAGATCTATGTAATATTTAATTGTGAACAATTATAAAATCTAAATTTGCTATTATACAAAACCCTAGAAACATATCAATTTATTTTTGAATAAAAATGAAAATGGGAATCATCAAAGATCATAATATAATAATATGTACAATGTACAATGTACTGTTGTCTACTAAATGCAGTTTAAAAAAATCGACCATTCTATTCGTTATTAAAAAAAAAAAAAAAAAAAAAGAACAATCATTTCTGAAGTAATGAATGTCGAGAGGGGTTTTATAAGTGATGGTACTTATATATCCGTATTATGTTCATTGAAAATATCGTTGTTCAATTTGTATCAGTTAAAAGAATATTATAGATATTTTGTAGAATGTTATTTAGGTTGTTCGCAATAATAACTATTGAATTTATGTACAATTTTTACGCTTTAAAATATAAAAGTTAACAAATTGTGTACTATTTAAATTTAAATTTAAATATTTTTGTTTCTTTTAAATTTAAAACAACCGGTTTTATGCACAAAAATAATACATAAATAAATAATAAATAACTACCTATTAGATACTTAATAAAATAATTTTACTTTATCAAATTTAAGTAAAAATTAGTATTCAAATATACATTTATTAGGTAAATATAAAAGATATACACGTAGCACATGTTTAAAATAAAAATAAATTAATATTATTAGAATAAAATTTAAACTCTTTAAATCTATTTGAATTTATGATTTTGTATAATAATTATTATAATTAATTATCGTTTTAATATACGATTTCGTATCATACAGTTAAAACTTAAAAATTAATATAAAGTATATATTGATATGAAATCGATAATAATTTAAAATTTAATGTAATTCGAATAGTTTTACTGTTTTACACAATGCCATTAATTGGTAGTTTTACTTTTTAATATTATACGTAAACTAAAACTAAAGTATATTTTATGAACATAAATATAGATATACTTTAAATTTTATATACACTTTTTAGTTCGATTTTTTATTAAGTTTTTTATTGAGTTTACGCATTTACTATTGAAAACAGTTAATTATTATAATATTATCTGTAGATTATTTTTTCAACACAAATAAATCACTACAATTAATCATAAATTATGTTTTGATAAGCAGAAAAAACTGAACTAAAACTTAACAAAGAAAATACCGAAGACTTACAAATAGTTTGCATGACGTATACATATATTGTAATAATCATATTAATTAAAATTTAAGGTACTTTTAAAAATTTAGAAAAATAATTTTTAAAAATTAAAATACATTTCGTCTTTTATCTGCATTTTTTCCCAATTATCGTCATAAATTATAATTTGTAACAGTAAAGTATAGTAAAATATATTACAATTTTTATACATAATTAATAATTATTAATACATGCGTATATGTTTGTGTATATATTTTTTCGTGGTAACTACCTATACGTTATTTTTCTCAATAATTAATAATACCTACTATTATTGTGATAATTATATAATTGGAAACAGTCTACAATTCTACATTGTTTTGTTTTATACATGGATTGTAGTCATAACTATATTATGTATTCTATTATTTAGATATGACAATGGCGACTGATTGCACGAGAGACATGCACCAGGATGGAATAATCCTACCGCGGAAACCGGTTAACCCATGCCTGACCTCTACCGATCATCAAAACCTACACCGAGAACTCTTGTTTAATCAAAAAATGTAAAAAAAAAAACAATTATAAAAAAATATGGTTTAAATTTTTTACATATGGTATCCATTGTTCAACATTTACAGCGGGAAAAATGTTTTGGGACAAAAATCAGAGTTGCAAAAGGCGTTAGAAAAACACAAGCGAGCGCAAACGCAGAAAGAGATAGATCAGCAGAAGAACTCGTGCCGCACACCTTTCGAAAAGATGATCGAAGAGCGTGCCAAGAAAATCGAAACGGTATTTATATTTTTATATATTAAATGAATGTAATTATTTTATCATTTCATAATATTAAATTGACGTACTTAGACACTTAGAGTAGTCTTAAGTAGTGTTAGATACGGACTTGTTGGAGTTTATATATTTACAATGATATAATATATAAATAAAACAATACATTATATTATAATGAGTAAAATCTAAGAAACAATTAGGTAACTAAGTACTATTATAAAAGTCACACGTCACAGATATCGCATCGGGAATTTTAGTTGGCAGTATATTTTTACATTATTTTGCATTAAAGTTACACATAAATTACATATATATATACATATAATATTATAAATTATAAAAGTATAAATAATGTTTAACGGAACGTTAATTTGAGAAATTTATTATAATAATATAATGATTTTAATATTTATTATTTAAATATTTTAGAAATTCGATTAAAATATGTAAATTACTGTAATTTATTATTATATTAATTCTTATTCAATAATAAACGTTGACGTGGAAAAAAATTAATTCGTAAAATAGTTTTATGTACTTTTGTACACGCGTATATAACGATTATACGAGTATGTATAACGAAATGTAATTTTAATCGTATGATTATCAGTACTGAAAATATTTAAAAATAAATAATAGGTAGTTTTTTACATAATTTTCTATTATATAATCATAATATTTATATAATATACATTTTCATATTTTTCATAATTTGTATACATTTTATAATTTATGTTGGCAATAGGGCCAATAGCAATTTTAAGGTGTCGTTTTTGTGTTCGTTGGTGCTGAACGAAGATATATAAACCTGTATATATAAAAACAGAAGAATAGATACTTTTATATATATAAAAAAATAAATTAATTAAATAATAAACATTACATCTTTCGATAGGCGTTGTAAAAACTAAAAAGTGATGGTAATTAAGAATTTTTGAATAGACGAATAAACAACATAATACTGTTATATTAGGTAACTGGCAAGTATAAATGAGTCTGTCAGTCTATTGAAAAGTTGATTAAGAGAGAAAGAAAGAACCGTTTGTGTAGATATTATATTGTGTGTATTTATATATAAATTATATATAATATAATATAGTATAGATATAGACAAAATCTCCATAATATTATAATATTATATTCGACCCGGATTTAGAAATTCGATATACTCGAATAAACATTGAGGCCTAACCGCAAAATATATTGTGTGTTTATAATATATTTACAAAGACAATTTATGTTCAATTTTATTTAGGAAAATAATGTATAAAAAATACATGATGTTAAATTAAAAATATTAGAGTAACATTAAAACGTATAACGTTTGTACTCTTGTACAATTAACGAAATGATTGTACTCTGTACTTTAACCCTATTTAATCAATCTATTCATCAATCTACTCAATAATAATTAATTATTTATTTAGTCATTGTATAGTCGTAAGCGATTTACAAAAAATATAAATAAAACTTTTATTATATATTATTGTTATTTATTTATTAACTATAAATTATAATAACGACTGATTAATACTGATACCTAATATTTCTATAAATAAATTCACACAATAGTTATAATAATAATATGCATCATCATAGGCCAAGGACTAAAACAAAGAACATCACTAAAAAAAACATCCCGTATGTTTATTTTCTTAAAACTTAAAATCAATTATTATTTTTTATTAATTATTTTCCTTGTTTTTATATTATATTTTTGATTGGGAAATAAAAATCACGAGTTTCGACCTGAATACTATACATACACGATACACCATGTAAAGTTCTATGACGTACATACATTTTAAAAATTACCAAAACAAAAATATTTTTATTAACAGTACGAATTAAAATAATGTATCTTTACATAGTGAAAAATGAAATTTTTTTTTGTATTTTTGTTACAAAACGTATTTATAATTAACCAAAAATATTAAAAAAATTGTCCAATATTGTAAATTATAAAATAGTTATTTTTCCATTATTAACACACATGCCAATTCGGCAATTCTTACAACTTATAATATAATGTTAAATGTTAATATTGTCGGAACTTTCTATAATAATCTTAACTAATAGCAATGAATTTCATTTTGTTTTAAGCAAATGGAAAAAAATGATGTGAAGGAAAAAGACGATGACAAACCGGAATTCCTACAGGTCCACGCAAAATTGCGAGCCAAAATGGCCAAAACAGACTGATGCTAAAACACTGCGAAAATATTATTAAATATATTCCCATTGATACGGGAACAATATATTATATTATATAGATTATTATTAAATGAAGTGTTCATTGATTTATGTACATTCTATTTTTTTGAGTATAAATTATATTGAAAGTTCTATTCTTTGTATCTATAATTGTAAAATGTAAGATTGTGTAGAAATATAATATATTAAATTGTAATTATCATTATTACTTTTCACTAGGGGTATGATAGAAACATAATATATTATAATATGTATAAAATATTTTGTTTATTATTATTATTGTATTGTATTATTAATTTTTTTTTCTATAGACCAATTTATGAATATGTTTAATTACTTTTTCTGGCAAATTTATTTACCCCGAATTGTACGAAGCCAATGTTAGTCAATTTTCGAATTTGAAAAAATTATATTTTAGGGTACAGGGGTATTGTTTTTTTTTTTTTAAGTTTTCAGCAATAACTCGATGTTATTTATTACTACTTAATATAATGAATTAAAAAAATAAAAATTATTAATTGCCTATTAATTATTATTAATGTTTTATTGAAACCATCATAGTCAATCATCAATCGATAATCAGTATAATATTACCTATTGCAATGCAAACACGAAACACGTGACAAAAAAAAAAAGTATGGAAAATATTATTAATATTCTTTGATTTTAAATAAACTTATATTATATAGGTATTATAAATTATACAATTCATCAATTTTCTTCATCTTTATATAAAACTGCTGAATAATATGAAAAATAAATATAGTACCATCTATAGCAATTTTTTCCATAAGTGACATAAGTACTGATTTTTAATGTTTGACGATTGAGAATTGAGATATACTTGATTTTTGGAAACAAAACAAAACTCTTCAGTGGTAAGTAAGTGATAACTACTTTTCTGGTTAAGGCGTCTGGCACTCGATAAGAAATATCACATTATTACAAAAAAGATTGTCAAGTATCGCATAAAAACTTATCGGTTTTCTGTAGGTAAGTTTCTTATTGACTTTATTGTTAATGTAACAAAATTATAAAACAAGTGCTTTTCGCTTGTACGTTTTCAGCACATAATAAAAATATAAAATTATACACTTAATAACATACTCGTAATCTATCATTTATGTAGCATATAGGTAGTAGGTAATAAATAAATTCTTAAGTACATAATATAAAATAAAAATATTATAAAATATGATCATAAATTTAAGTTACAATTTATATTTATAAATTACAATAATGGTAAAAATAAGAATTGCATATACATGTTGTCTTTTCTTATTGCCTATCGAATTATCCAAAATAACGTATAAATTATGTTACATTACGTCATTACAATTAAAAAAAGTATTAAATTTAATATATAAAAAGGAAAAAAAGATACTCTTGCCGCAGGGATATAGGTGTGCAAATCATAATATTTAATTTTAATTAGAATTTGAATGCAATGATAAACCACTGCATTCGAAAAAACGATTCTGAGCGAAGTTCAGTCAAATAAAGTAGGTACCTACTACCTACCTACGTATTGATTAATATATAATTATGAAAATCGGACCATTATTTCGGATAGTTAAAATGTGTTTAGACATAAAAACAAAAAAATAAAAAAATTTCTATTTTAAACAGCTATAAAAAAAAAATTGAGACTATGGATTTTTCTAATATTTTGATATGATGACTTCAGAAATAATAATAAAAAAAACGGCGGTCACACATCCGGTGTCGATGCCTGGCTAAGGTGCTTAACATCTAGGTAGCTTTCTGGAATGTTACGCCGACTACACCACACGTCTGCTATAATTTTTGCGAATTTTTTTTTTCGTCATTTTTTGTCATATTTTCAGCAAATATTTTTATTATATTTTTAGCAAAAAAATGCCTATTTAAAATTGTAATAACTAACATTTTTATAGTTCTCTCAGTTTTTTTTTAGTTATTTATAGAGTAGGAATATGAATTATTATTAAACTATATGATTAGTACTTTAGTATTTTCAATTTTGTTTGTTCCACTAAATTATATTTTTAAAAATAACACACCAATCGTGAATCATTAATATTGTGAAATTTACCAATATTTTTGTGTCATCATACAGCATTTTAATAATTAAATTGCATATATATTAGTATATACTAACAACTAACTTATTATTAATATAATATCTACTAACTTTAATTAATACAATATTTACAGTTAGGGTAATATACGATTGTATGAGTATATTGTAAATGCAGTATTTACTGAAAAATATTGATATACCTGTTTACTGAATATACCGGTATCTTGTTCTTGATATATACCGAATACCGGTAATTAAATTTCAGATACCGTCAGCTCAAATTGAATTTTGATTAAAATTTGAATGCAATGAATAAATGAAATAAAATATTGAAACTCTTACGTTGAAATGTAAATGTAAATTAATATTTATGAGCTATAACTTTTCAATAAAAATGTAAACATTTCAATTAATATCTATATATGACTGAACTTTACTTAGAATCGTTTTTTCGAATGCACCATTGCATTAAAATTCAACACTATCCTCTTTACACCTGTATCCCTTCCCTTGCTTTTTATTAATTATTCCACCACAGCAGTATTTGTTCTTTTTTTTTTTTGTATATAATATACGAGTACGTACAGACAAAAATTTAACTTTTAAGTTTTATCACTTTTTCCTGAAATTATATCCCCAACACAGCACATCAACACCAACTTCTAAAGTTTATTACTTAGATCTATAGAGTATAATATTACGTTAAAAATATATTTTATACAAATGAGCATAGGATAATATAAAATATATCTAAATTTTTTTAGATAACTGTAATAATTTGTTTTAATTAAATTTGTGGCGCTATCTATATGAATGTATTATAATATGTATGTGTTTATAATAAATTAGTTATATTCCGAAATCTTTATCAGTAATTCTCGCTTGTGTAGGATTTAATAAAACGTACAATATATATACAATCGAACATACAAATCATTTTGTGTTGATAAAAAGGAGAGAAGGTTAGCACTCCCCTAGACAAGGATGGAATCACACACATATGGTCACGGCACTGCTGTTGTGCAAACAGCATGTGACCACGTTTTTTTTTCACGTGGAAATCTTGAAAAACAAACAAGTATCATGTTTGTACAATATATAATATAATATATTATATTTTATATTTTTTAAAAATATTTTTAGTTTGAATAGGCGAAAACATATATTAAATTTATTTAGATGTATTTATTTATTTATATAATATAATATAATATAATTTGATTTTAATTGTAAAATAATGAGCATCATAAATGGGACACAAATATCAAAATTAATATCGTAAATACATAAAATATAAATTATTATAGTCACGGAAGACTGGAATGTTTATTATTAATAATAATAATTTGTAATGTATAAAAAAAAAACACAAACACTTAAAATATTAAACACAAATAAAATATTGAGCAGGATATAACTAAAATGTTAATTTACGAGTCATTAAAAGCCAGCCCTGCAATTAGTATACAGATTTGGTAACGTCAGTCATATGAATAGGAGTAAACTACACATTGTTCATTAAATGCTATTTGATTGAAAGACAAAAAAAAATTTGTACAGTTATATATTTGTAATTTAAAACATATTAAAAAAAAAAAATTGTTGACTTAATTTTCTGTGGCATAAATGGAAGCAAATTATTAAAAAAAAACTTAACCATTTTTCTAAAGATGCTATAAATAAAAAAAGATTTTCCTGTGTAATACATTAGTTTGACTAATAAATTTAGACAACCATATAAAATAAAAACAAAACATTATAAATATTATTACTCGATAATACTGTATTATAATTTATATGGGAAGCTTTGAAAAAATCATAAAATAGCCTTTAAAAAGAAAAATCTAATTCCATAATTATGAAACACGAAATTAATAATGTTGAAAAAATATCTGTAACGAATAAAATAAATATTTTCCTATTTATGCCACTAAAATAAATTAAATTTATTATGTAGATATCTATTAGAATTGTTAATAAATGATTTAAAAATGAATAAATTTTGTTTATACAAACAAACTATATTATCAAAATATGTTTGTTTAAAAATTTAAATTGTCAATAATTAATACATTTATATAAACAATAAATTGGTAAATTATAATAAAAAAAAGTAAAAAAATATATAATAGGATCTAACGCACTTTAAATAAAATTTAAAAGAGATTAAGAATTGTTTCCCTTTCACCAGTAAAATAAACTAAACAAATGAATTATGTATAATAATATTGGATAGGTAAAAGTACTCATTACTTGAGGCTCATTAATACTAATAAAATTACATTCTAATTGATTAACTAATATCATAAGTAGTATATGATGATACAATTATAAAAAAAATCACAACACACTCATTAGTCATTACTGTAGTATAAAAATAATTTAAGAATACATTCATATCTAATAGTTAAATTAATGCATAAAATGGCACCAGTTTTAAAATAAGTCTTATTATATTTGACTAGGGACTGGATTCTAAGCGCCTCATAGTTCCTGGCACAGAGTAATTTTCTAAACTTGGTAGTTCTAAAAAGACAAAATAAAATAAATACACAAAAAATTATATATTAAAAATTGATTATGTATTATGTTGTAATTGTTCATACCATTTGATTCAGAGTTTGGTTGAGACTGCATATTCTTAGGTGGTAATGGTGGTGGTATTTTATCTTTATTTATTGCAGGTAACACAAATTCTTCATATGATGTCGAATGTAAAGATTCTGAGTAACCAGAGTCACGTAATACTGGAGCATCTATATCAGTTAATTCAGAATCCTAAAAAAGAAAATATAATAAATAAATATAATGAATTACGATTATTCATTAATTAAAATAAAGCATTCATTTTGCGTGTGACCTACCAAGTCATTTGTCATAACCCACATGGCCACATATAATACAAATAATAGATAGATACTGTACAATATATGTACATATATATGTAACTTTACATATATATTTTAATAATACATTTTACTTTTATACACAAAACATATTCTTACATTTCTTTTACATTTTGGGATGATATAAAATTTAAAACAAATTGAATAAAATTTAGTGACCAACAGATTATAAAAAATGGCAAAACTAAAACATTAGGTTAGGGGCTCTAGAGCCCTTACCATTTTTACTGAATAATATAACTAGTAATTTGTACTTATTTTAGATATTAATGCTATAATAGTAAAGTTGTAGTACACAAATATAAATGTATAACAATCACCTTATTTTATATACATAGACACTGTATTAACAATAAGTACGTATTCTTAAAGTATATTCATTGATTATTATTATTTATTAAATATACCAAGAGCTTTTAATATATTTATAAATATTATAAAACAATTTAAATTTAATTGATGATTTATGATATTTCAATTTTACAAAGTATAAAAATGTGCTATGTTCTATAAAATATATGTCTATAATAAACTTTACTATAATATTAAATTTAAATAAAAAGTAAATTTATTTTGTGTATTTAATATATTAATGACTATTTTTTTCTAATGCTAAATTATATTAAACATTTAATTAGTTTGGAAAAATTTAAAAGATATTATGGGAGGAGCTTAAACCATTCAAGCCACCCTTAATTATGTCTATAATTATTTACTAATTATATATTAAAATAAACTTTATATTACACCTCTATCAAATCAAATTTAAGATTAAGCATTATAGATCACACCCTAAAATGAATACCTAAAATAGTTACTCACACGTCGAATTAACAATCTTCGTGGCAAAGGAGGTGCATCACTGATTCTTCTTTCTGGAGCTTAAAAATAATGTATTAATTTAAATAAAAAAAATTGAAAAATAAATTTTTATTAGGTTTTAATACCTCTAGGTGGTAATGGTGGTGGTGGAGTATCATCAAGGGGCCATGAATTTCTTACACTACTATCTACAGAGTGCCTTTGCAAATTAGGACTTCCTGGTTTCCAAGAAGTATTTGCTTTTGTGTCAGTTCTTAATTTTCATGTAAATTAATAATAGTTTTTATTAATTATTAGTCATATAATATATTAAGTTGACAATTTTTACTTTATTTTATTGTTTGGTAGAGATCCATCAGATTTAAGTCGATTATCTCGATGTGGTACTGCTGGTACACATGGACCTGGCAAATCAAATGTTTTACTATATACATCTTCATATTCTTCACGCCGTTCATCAAAGTAAGTTACTGTATTGGTGTACTCTTCAGAAGTACGAAAATGAAAATTATTTTCAATTGGAACAGATGGTATAGGAGGTAATGGAGAACTAAAAAAAAATAGTATTTTTTAAAACATTCATTATTTTAAAATTATTTATATAAGTATATTATAATTCATACTTGATTATACTTTCTGGAGGAGGTGGAGCTCTTAAGTTATGTTTTAGTTGTAACATACGTTCTACTAAACGATGATGAAGAGGTTGTACTTCAGATGGAGCCAACTGACCATGAATTAATAATCCATTTTCCACTATTTCAATCTATAAAAAATTGCATATTTAATATACATTAATTGGCAATATAAATTAAATTTTACTTGATGGTTTATAGAGGAGTTTAGATGCAAAACATGTGAATAATATTGGGGATTATTTTGAACAAAGTCTTGAGAAAAAAATGCTGATTGATATTTTGAAATACCACCCATGACGTTTGCATCTATTGTTCCTTGAAGTCTCATACTTAATGGATTGATATTTCTTTTAGGTTCATTTGTATATTGATTAATTAAAAGTTTTAAATTTTTGTTAACTGAATCTATAGTCTCACAAGCAAATTTGACCGGTGGAACTTCTTCAGTAGTCGTATTAATAACTTCAAACCATCGAAGTATACCAGGTAGACGTTCACTAGTAATTAAAATAGTACGCTCCAACCATAGACTTTTGAACTCATTATCTCTGTCTACTAGACCTTTGTGTGTAGGTCGGTCTAATTGAAAAGTGCAAACATCATTTACTTCATAAAAACGCCCAACTTTTTCAGGAACCATAGCTAAAGGTTTATCAGATGAAGGTGGACCAATGTCTGGAAATGGTTTTACATTGCAAATCTGGATATCTAAAATAATATTTAAAAAATTTAAGTTTTAGAATTTATTATATAGGTATAATTTAAATTACTAACATTGAGAATCAGATTGTAAAATTGTTTGTGATGGCGGACTATTTTTTGTTAACAGTTGAGCAGTTGGGAATTCAGTTTGAAGTCGTTGAGTAAAAGCTTCCATACGTTCATATTCTAAACCTCGATAAATAAAGACTTTATTCTAGAAAAAAATTATTTATAAATTGATAATTTTAATTGAATAATGAAAGAATTTAAAACTATAAAATTAAATAATTACCCGAACAAAAAGTGGAAATCCTTGACCATAAAAACCAACTCTAAAATATTCTGGTTCAAGTCTTATTTGAGTAAGAATATTATCACAAAACTTTGAATGTTTTTTTAATGCTGCACTTAATCTAGTATAATCAAATAATTGTTTTTCATAAAAGTCTGATAGCTCTTTAAGTAAAGGGAATCCTTTTTCCCAACACTGTAAATAAAATTACAAAAAAATAAACTTGATTAATTTTTAAATTTTTCTTATACATACTTTTCCTTTATCGAAATATTGTATAATCTCATGATATAATTGTTCCTTTCTTTGCCATTGGCAAATAGAAGTCATTGGATCTCCTGGTAATACTGGTTCATCTGTCCAACTCAATTGATCAGCATACAATTTCAACGTAAAACCAGCTTCAGTAAAATTATCAGCTGATATGTGTAAATCATGAAGTTTGTAAATATACCTTAAGTACATTTCTTTTCTATCAAATTCGTTTTTGTAGAAGTTTAACAAGTTCACTGTACATGACATACGTTTGTCACGATTATCATCACCACGCATAACACTCCTATAATCTAATAGTCGTTCCAATAGACGTGTAACAGAATTTATGAATACCGATCCAGTTTCTTGCCAACTACCATCCTGTTCTTGATGTACTCTCTCTAAAAGACTATAAAACAACAGCAGAAAAAATAATAATTAAAACATTCTATTTAATAATAATTTAACTTACACTATACTTAAATTTTCCCTATTCGCAGCATAAACAAAATAATTAAATTAATTATTTTACGAAATATATTATTAAATAAAAAAATTTACATAGTATTAAAAAGTTGTCTGTATTCATCATCTCCTTTGTTTTCACTAATTAAGTAATCTAATTTGTCAATAAGTTCTGATTCGACTTCTTTAAAATTTCCATGGGCTCTTTGTTCACATTCCATCATATCAAAAAATATATGAAGTGTTGCTTTACGTAATTCAGCTTCTGGGACCAAAGTAACTTTTAAAAATGGTCCTACCATAGATGGTATAAAATTTATTTTGTGGTCACCTTTAAAAAAATATGATTTATTTTATTTATTTATTTATTTTTGTTTAATAAATCATAATTTACCAAGTTTAGACCACACAGATAATATTTGATATCCCATTAATACTCTCATATCACCATATTTCTCAATAATTTTTGTGCGTTTTACATTAGTAAATGTTTCCAGCTGAAGAGCCGGTTGAGTAAGAAATGCAACAGCTAATTTAAAATAAGTTGACCACACTTGATAATCAAAATGTGGCCATGTCTCTAGAAAACAAAATACCAATGGTTTGGCTAATTGTTGTAAAGCTGCTAGAATTACATTATTTGTAGTCATTTTTATAACCATCCAGTCAGTTGAAAATACGTCATGCTTAATCAAATGTCTAAACAACAAAAACGCTCTTAAAAGAAAATCTTTCAATGGTTTATGATCGCCTAATTCTTCCCAAAGTCGTTTGTAATGATAATCATCAAGCAGTTGTAATAGAGAAACTAAGCATGCAACCATATTTGCCTAAAAAAGAAGTAAATAACGATTAAAATATTATATTCAGTAAAAAACAAAATAAACTTACCAAAACAGAAACCATTCTTTCTATAACAATAAGACATGTTTCAATTAACATATCTAATATACTAAGACTTAATATCTCTAAATCACGACGAGAGCAAATGTTAACCTTATTGTTGTCATGCAATCTATTCAAATGGAATAGAAATGTTAAAATCTCTCCAAGAATATCCGTACAAAGTTGAATTTCTTCTCTAACACTAATGTGATATCTTAAATGCTTACATATTGTTATCAACAATAAATTTCTTGCTTCTAAAATGTATGTTACAAAAAAAACAAATTAAATATTTATACATAATTTATATTATATATTATAAGAATCAATGACATGCAGTCAAAACAAGCAATATACGTTATCCTATACTATATACTATAACTATATAATTTATCTTAATAGTTAATATAAATTAATAACAAATAATTTTTTAAATATTACCATCATCTTTAAACACTTTGCCAGCAACTAAATCTTTAATAGCACCCAATTTAGCTTGTGTTAATGGAGTAGGTAGATCACGAGAAGGTAAACAATCTAGCATTGATACTCCAAGTTTGGCCACTTCAATGATAGGTAACACTTGAACTAATTGGTCAAAAACAGCACTTGCACTTTGTAATAATGCAATCTACAAAAGGAAAAATAATAATAATAATAGTAATTTAAACAAATATAAAAAATAAAAAAATAAACTTAATACCTGAGTAGGTAAAATCATCTCAAATGATGAACACAACATTTTATCTAATGAAGCAAATACACGATGTACATCATAACGAAAACTATCTTCAAATTGACCACCAGTAGCACGAGAAAATAATACACGAGACTGAATGACAAATTTGAAAATGTATTCTAATGAGCGAAAACATTTTTGTATTGGTTCTTGACGATCTGTAGACATAACTAGTTCTGCACAATGTTGAACACTACTCAATAATCCTCTATTATAAAATAAGAAAATATTATTTTTCTTTTAACTATAAGTAACAATTTTCATCATTTTAAATCAATTTTACAATTTTTACAATAATTATTTATATTCAAATTAAAATAAATTAATCATTAAATTACTTATAAACTAAGGCTGCTGCAAAATGTTCCTGGATATAAGCATTCATAACTGGCTTAAAATGTTCAAATTTGCTGTCATAAAGTAAACTAAAAATGCTGACTAAAACATGGAATACAAGTCCCGAGTGAATGGTTGAATTACCATCATCAGTAGAAAACATAGAGAAAAGTGCATCTAATATATCTTGTAAAAATTTAACCAATTCTTCTCCATCTAAACGTAAAGCTCTTGTAAGAGCTTCTTGAATTCGATGAGGATGTTCTTTCCATTGTAACAATGACAATAAATCCACTAATTAAAATTAAAAATAATAAATAATCAATTTTATAACTTTAACTATTATCTTCATACCATTTTGTGTTAATTTTGTAGAACACAACATAGTACGAATTGTCATTATTTCTTTATGACTACAAGTATACATAGAACCAGGTTCTGGTGAACTAGTCCAAGTAGATGATTCATGTATACTGGCAGCTAGTCCTAAATAGTCAACGGGATGTGGTTTAGTACGTTCATCGCAACGATATATAAATAATTCATGTATTCCATCTTGTAATGTAGCTTCTTCTGGTTCCATCAACCGCGCAAATGATATACCAAACAGCTTCTTATTGTCTGCTTTGTCTCGGGCTAATAAATCAAAATAAAATTATTATAATACCTATATAATTATAATATGAAAATTGTAACAATTAAATAATTACATAAAATTAAATTAAATTTAAAATTAGGTATATAATTATACTAATATACTATCATACTTACTAGAACAATGTCTATACTCAAAACGTATATGCGCTACGTTGTATTTTTCAATTGGAACAGCCAATCGAATAGTCTCCATCCAGCACGGCGCATTATGATGATAAATAATCATTGAATGATATTCAGTAGATGAGTCCGTTCCAGACGCACCCCATATGCAGTTAGGAACAATATTGCCTTCGTAATCCAAAACCATAACAGAAACCTCAATATTTTTACCAGTAGATTTACCACCTTTTTCAAATTCTCCTCTTTCCAAAGTCAAGTACAAATCGTTTCTCACGTGTCCGGGCATTATGACGTCAGGAAACCCCATTTTCTTGGTTGTGGATACGTTTTTAAACGATAATGGATTTTCTTCGCGTATTTGCCTTAGATCACCATCCAGTATTCGAAGTGATATGACAATACCGTAATTTGGATGGCTAGACAATGGACTATATTTACTGTTCTGTTTTCGTATCAACGTATCGTGCAGTTGACAAAAATCTTTCTCGTCTGTTTGAAAGACACGAAATGTGAATTCTTTTTCATCGCTACAACTGGAATTCAACAATTCGCTTATATTTAAAACAGCCACACCAAGTGGCCGTTTGAAAAAAGACACTGGTGTTGGTGCTGAAGATGATAAAGATACTTTTTTTGACGACTCAGAATATACTATTTTGCCTATCCGCATTACGTGAGCAACAATATAAAGATCACGTGATAAATCTTGCAAACCAAGTTCCTAAAAAATAGTATTCTTTTTAGTTACCTATCAGATAAAAATAATAATTATTAAATTGTTTTATTATGGAAAACTTACAGTAAAAAAAGTGCAATTGTTATGTAACTTTTCTATATAATTAGAAAAACCTTCTTTTGATATTTTTACTAAAAATCGTTCACTGAAAATATTTAAAAATGGGTATTAAATAATACTGTAATTCTATACATTTATATAATTTATAATTATAATATAATAATAAAGAAAACATAAAAAAATGTACCTAATAAATTTAAAATTTTTCGCATCATAGAGCGAAAAGTACACTTCAGTTTCTTCCCCTATATGATAACCAAAATCCCGCATACACATAAATAAATGACGTGTTTGAATTTTAGACGGATCCCTAGTTCTTCTCAAAGTGCCTCGTGCCTAAAATTATAAAAATACTATATAGTAAATTTTTTATATATATATATTATAGAAATATACATCTTGTTCTTGACAAGAACTTCTTATATATAATCAATATTAATTAAATAATGTAAACATATCTGTTAAAATGTAGTGAAGCCTTCAAAATTAAGAAATCGAAAAAAAAATTAATTACTTTAATAAGAAAAAATTAATTTTGACAAATTAAAAGAAATGGTAAAAATATTAAGTAAAAAAGAAAGGACGAAATCATACTGAATTAAGCTTAATTGACAACGATTAACGAATGTACCTAGTTACTAAAGGTAAGAACTATTTAAAAATATACCTAAAAAATAAATTTGAAATAATAAGAAGACGACTTTCAAAGTGAAACTTTTAGCAAATGAATAGAAGATTATGAATTTGTGAAACCAAATTAGTTGACTGCCGAGAAATAAACATTGTAGCCTGTAGGTATATAGTAAATATTATAATGACAATAAGACAAAATTAATTAAATTTATTATATAATAAACGTAAATTGTTCTATTGAATTTTTAGAGCTTCAGTTTTACACTAGTATAACTTTATAAGTATAATTTTATAACTGAATATATTTATAGAAAAAATAAAAAGTATAATACTCACAGATACTCCTTGGATGTTTTCAGAACTTTGAACATGCTGAAACGTATAAGTAGTAAAATTAAATTATACGTTTCTATAATAAATTATAATTATACAAATTAGTTATAAATTTATAAATTATAACAAACAATAATATATTATACAGGTATATAAGTAATACGTACGACTTTATATAATTCTACAGCACTCATAGTCGCTGGATCAACCATTTCAGCACCACATCTTGGTACTAAGTCAAGTCCAAGTTTCCTAGAAAATATATATATATATATATTATATGTATTCTACTTATATAATATTATACAATGATATTTAAAAAAATATAATATTTCATATTATTCAAATACAAAATTATCATTTAATATATGTTAAATATATATTTGTTATGTTTTAATATAGGTATATTTAATATATGTTTTTGTTTTTTGTTAGTGAATTTTATACACTTTAGCATTTTTTTACTCGTATATTTCTAGAAATTATATTTAGTAATAATTACTCAATCATACAGCGTTGGATGTATAAACATAATAAACTATAAAAAAATTAATTCTATACAACCAAATTAATAACAAATAATAGTAATATATAGTATTATTATTTATATGTGTATATTATATACTTATACATAATATATTATATAAATAAATAATCAAAAATAATAGGAAATTATGTCATTGCTACTAATTATTATTGTTACATCACCAATTAAATTAAGACATAAATAAAAAAAAAACAATAAAAATATAGTACCCTAGTTTCTATGTTCTATGTTTATAGGTTTAAACGTTTAATCTAATCTAATTTAAATATGTATATAAGAATATGCACATTGCATATTATAATATGAAAATAATCTTTACGTAGGTATATAAAATATATCTATAATTATACCACCATATGAATAAATTTTATATATTTGTTTTTATGTAAAAGATATGCTATACAACGTATTTACATTTTACATATTAAAAAGATGTATGCAAACATATTAATTATCCAAATTAATATATTTAATTAGTAAATAAATCCTACATGGCCACATTTATTGAAGTTAAACAAAATATAATTTATTTTTAAAATGTATATTTAATAACTACAAATAATATATACCAAGATAATTAGATTAAATTGTTTATCTATAGATAATTAATAGATTTTATAAGTTTCCGATTAAACATTAAAACGTATTTCGCTATAAATGCTCTTATATGTATATTAATATTAGGGAAGGAATGAAGGATAAAATGTGAAATATTATATTTTGAATTTTCTAATCTGTAAAGCGATTAAAGGTGAAATTGAACAGTTTTAACTAAAGTTAAAGATGAGTGCCTGCTTAAGTATTAATATAATACTAATTTTATGCATAATATAGACACGTAAAACCTAAAATCCATAATATAATTTTTCATTTATATTTTAGTTATAAAATTAAAAAGCAAAGGAAGAGATACAGATTAGGTTAGGTTAGGTAAGGGATATCGAAGTAAAGAGGATAGTGTTGAATTTTGATTTATCAGTCTCTATTCGTTCAATATATATATTATATACCTGCCCATAAGAGTCATATGAGACATGACCCCTAAATTAGTTATCTATAAATACCCAAATGTAACAGTACTTCGCTCAGAATTGTTTTTCGAATGTAATGATTTATCATTGAATTCAAATTTTAATCAAATTTCAACACTATCTTCTTTATATCTGTATCCCATCCCTTGCTTTTTATTGTTTTTTTAAATAGTTATAAAAAAAATTCAGACTTTGGATTTTTTTATTACTTTGATACCATATAAAGTAATATGTGAGTATACTTCAGTGAAATTTTCAGACCTTAAAAGTGCGATTAAAATATTAGCCGTGCTGAAACTGTTCTGTCCATTTTTAATTGTAATTGATTTCCTAGACCTCTAATGCGGCTTTCGGCATATAAAGCGCTGACCATGAGTACTTCAAAGACAGTCAAGACACAAACAACACTGCAGGCTACGTAGGGAGTATTATTAATAATCTATAATTTATAAAATAATTTTGTGAATATAAAAATTGTATACTGTGCCTGTGCACTCGGAAATTACGCTAAAATTAAAAGAATTCGTCATAATATCTACGAGTATATAGTCGCGAGGCCAAAATTCTGATCGCACGAAGATATACCCTTCATGCGTGGAATTGTACCTTAAATTGTAAATTGATACATAACGTAAAACGAATAAAATTAAATAATTTTAAAATATCTTATACATTCATAATATTCAATATTTCAATCTTAATTATTATACCCATAATATATACGTATATTATATTAGTATATTACAATTTGTCATGTATATAAAGTACTATTTTTTGTTTGAGTTATCATGATAATATAAGTACATCATATTTATGGATTAAGTATATCATGTAATCTTAAAATTAATAAACCCAATTATAACGATAAAAAAGTAAATAAAACGTCAATAACGTTTATATACCTACGTTAACTAATCGGTATTATAATATAGTGTTTATTTAAGGAATTAATTATAAGCTAATAATTTATTATATTACAATATCCACAACTAATAAAATATACCAATTAAAAACACTATAACTATATATATTTAATAAATTTCGAAATAAGAATCAACACAGAAGATATTTAATGTTATTATTAATAACATTATTTTAGTTCGATTCAGCATTATTAGTAAATGATGACCCAACAGGAAGATTTTAAATAAGTTCAACGACTGTTTAATTTACAAGCGATGTAATATTATAATTTATAATATGCTATTGCTATACCTAAAAAATATCAACTTACAATGAGTACCTATGTAACGTGTTAATATTGGAACTATACTAATATGTTAAACATTTATAATTAATGTTAAAACATACCTAATTTGTAACAATATAATACAAATTTTTAGTTATCTAATAAAATATTTATTCTCATAAATTATAAACAAATTTCTTTAACGTATATGCATATTTAATCAAAAGTTTATAAGTAGTTTTCTTAGATATTTGATTAAACTTGAGGTTTAAACAAAAAAATAAAAATATTTTATTCGACCTATTTAAACTATACAAGTAAAATAGTATATCAAAATATATATGTCAAATATACAATGCATGATGCATTTTTACTGTATATTTTAAAACTGTCCTTGAATTCTCATTTGCCAATATCTAGTCAATGTAATTCGATACCTACGTTATGTATACATATCATATATGAATATGATATATTTATAAATATAACTATATTTATAATTTATAAATAATTAATATTTAATATAAAATAATATTATAATTACAAAAATGTAATAATATATTAATATGTACGAAAATTTAACATGGTATAAACTGTTATAAATTATAATATAATGTTTGATTTTATATATAAAGATAGATATTATATTAGGTAAGGCCATGAGGGCCTTAGGAATTAAGACTATGAAATATAAATGAAATATGAATAGATACTAAAAAATGTATATATTATTATTATATTTGATTATTATATATGTTATTTTTAAAGAAATTAAACACAATTAATTCGATGTAAAAGAAGATCAATTTTAAGGTATAGAAATAATTTAAATTATTATATTTATCAATAAAAACTAATTAGATAATTATGTATTTATGGAAATCAACTTTTTTACACCTTTAGTATTTTTTATTTATCACAAAATTAAATATAAGTAGGAAATAATTTTTATTTTTATTTATAAGTATATAATTTTATAATTATTTAACTTAATATGTATTTTGTCTTTTTTTTTTATTTTCAAATAATTTTTAGAATAAAATAATGAGTGAATTTTATTTTTCAAATTACATATGAAAATATAATATGTTCTATAATTGATTTATTAAAGTCTATAAGTGATAACTGATAAGGATAACGTAAAATGTTCTTTTAATGTATTTATAATAAAATAATTATAATTTAAATGTAATTACAAAGCACTTTAAAATAATTATTACTACCTAATTAGGGTAACATAATAAATGTATTAAAATATTACGCATTTTATATTAATCATTAATTCATTATATAATAATTATGTCTATACCAAATAATATACATTTTATTATTTTAATAATAAATAATAATTATTAATTACATTCATATAATATAATATTCACAAGGTCAAAAATTTCTATATTCCATATTATAATATAGTGTTTATATTATGTTTTGTTTTGTTTTGTTTTTTTTTTTTTTAAAATGATTTTATCGTAATATTCAATTATTATTCAATAACAAATAGACTAAAATACTAAATATTTATCATCAGTAAATTATTAGATAATAAATTGTACTATAAATTAAATACATTAAATAACAATATTAAATATTTACACTCTGGTAAATATTATAGTTAAGTAATGAGTTTACAATATGTAAATACGTAATACATAATACATAATACATATAAATATATAACGACTTCTCTTTGTGTATACTAAAATATACGAACGAGTTGTCATAACTTTCAATAAATTATTTTCAATATGACAATATGTATAATTAATTTTGTTTTTAGACGTTATAAAATAATAATTTATTATTAATTATTATTATACTGATTATGAAATAAAATCGAGGCATATCAATTTCCAATAAATATAATAAAAAATAATGTTTTTATTTTTCGGATTATTATTACTTCGTAGTAGTGTAGTAAATATACCTAAAGATAGAAATATTATAGTCGTTCGAAACCCCGGCAGGTTAATGAATTATTTTAGTTCTCACGAGTCGGCGAGAACAATAGGAATGTATTATACATTGTACACCGCAAATGGGATTTGTTTTTAATTCATATAAATGAAATTCGTTCAAACGAATTATTCACATCGCGTTCAGACTTTCTTATTTCGTAAATCGTAATGGATACTATTACACTATTGCCGTGTAGGTACGTTAATTATTATGGGTGTCTTTGTATTACGTACATACGTAGAAGACTACAGGTACAAAACTACAATGTACGTTATAGCGTACTACTATTACACGCCTACGGCTTTTCTGTATGGTTGTAAAACGATTGTCGCACAAACATTTTATAACAAATAACAACACCATGAACGTAAACTTCACAAGTATAACAACAAATATTTGCAATAATTAACATATTTTAACTATGTCATTCTATAAATATCCCTCTCTTTTGACCATCACTCGACAGATTATTATTAATTAGTAATATTAGTAATTCCTATTAAAATTTACGGGCAAGTGTGAAGTCGCATATCAAACTCGAAACGCGTGATTTACGAAAAACCGTACGAGTATTAACACAACGGTAAATAAAATTAAAAGTCCCGAAAAAAAGTCTACTTGTCGACTGTTCGTCACAAATTTACGAGAAACGACAGCGGAATGTCGCCGCGCCACCTACCGGAACAGATATGCATAACGCGTTTGCCGTCTACGGTAATATTAATATTATTTAATAATTTCATATTATTCGCGTTGTTAATCGCGCTTACACACACGTGCGTAGCTGACTCGAGGACGAGTAGTAGAATGTTATAAATTAACAAATTGCACGAATGAATTTTACGTGAATTTGACGTAGGCGTGTATCGCGAGTTGCCGATGACCGATTGAAAAATCCCAGGGAAAAAGTACGTCTACCCGCGGCCCGCCACCGACGGTGGGCAACGAACAAGTTACAACCGCGGCTGCTCCGTCACCGTGTATCGTGGTCGTATCGTGCTCCGTATAGCGGATACCGGTTTCGAGCGCTCCCGCGTTCCAGCGGCGAGCTACGAGCTACGACCAACCCGTACGTCATGTATAATAGCGTTGTGTATTACGAGTTACCACCAAACTGGTAATACACTACTACACTAATACAGTGCCACAGTGGGTACTGTGGTAGTAGTAGCGGTGACTGCATCGACGAGGTGCGACCAGCGCCAATAATCAACACGTTTTGTATTTCACGAATATTATTGTTACACCGATTTCGTTTTATTATTTCATTTTTTTTTCCCGACGAATCCACGATATAATCGAGAACACAGAGTTTGGGAAGAGTTACGGACATTTGCATATCTATTTAATAATCAAAAAAACACTCGGTACGTTCAACATGTTTAGACGTGTTTTTTTTATCTATATATCATAAATTATAATACATATTAATTGTTTTATTTTGGTATACTCACATAATATAATATTAATATGTAAACACTAAACAGTATAATTATAATAATAATACCAATCGGACGAACGATATAATTTCTCACTCGAACCGTTTTCTACGACCCTTTGTGAAATTCTTGTGAATGTTTCACCGTTAAGTACGACGACGCAACGACGAATAGTGATATTATGTGATATTTTCGTTCGTTTTCGATCGCCAATTCGACGCATTATTAATATTATTATCGACATTCTAGTTTTTTTTTAAATGCACACACAACTTGTTGCTGTCGCCTGTCGTGTTTCGACCCGTGGGCTACGAGAGCGCTAACACCTGACGTCTGGCACGACGCATCCCATTGTTTGCCGTTACCGTAATGTAATAATTGGTTGTTGTGTAGTAGTACTGTAGTGTACTTTATGTGTGTGTACGCATTTAAACATGTTTAGTGTGTATTCACTGAACATAATATTGGGATGTATTTAAAAAATAACTCCGAACGTTTACTATTTTTTTATCTACCATTTAATACATTTCAGAAAATTTGTTGTAATTTGAGTGAAACGTGTTTGTTTCACGCGATAATATATCGTTTAATTTGATATTCCCTTCACTCTTCAGATATTATACGTCTTCTTGTCGTGTGTCATCAAAGCATTAAAAACAAATTAATATTTATTTATTTGCAAAATTACAATAAAATCATATAAATAGTTCGTACTGTTTGTATTGTTATAATATTATGCCATTACGTGTCAGATGCACAGAGACGGAATATTCCAGAAAAATTCCAAGAATATTGACGGTGCACACAGCATACTGCATATTCTACATACACACATACACATATATTAAAAAAAATATATATATATATATGAGTCATTGTGTATACGATTTATTTCCATTTACCTAAAGAAATATACATTGGCCAGGCATACATGATATAATATTATACCTATACAACAGTTCGGAATTACGGCTCGCGTGTTTGTGTGCACGGTCAGGCCGAAAACCAGTTTCATGTACAATAATAATAGACGACCACGACGTCTGTAGACTTCGGTGCATTCGAGAAACACGAAACTATAGAAATAGTGGGAGAAGTGGCAACAAGGGAAAAAGACGGGAGGCTGTTGACATCAGACAACGGATACCTGTTCTGCCTGCGTGCGTGCGTGTGTAATATTTGTTGTGTACATACTACATGTCCTGTCCCGACTCCTGCCTCCTAGAGACGTACGTCGGGGTATTAGGATCGTGTAGTTACGTGTGTAATAGTAGATTTTCGTTTTTCCGTGTTCAAAAATATCTTTGTCAAATAATGGTTACCGCACAGTTTTGATTAAATTTGACGCCGAATAATATAGACATATCGTGACCTTATTCTTCTCTGCATGTCCTCAATATAGATTGGTAAAGAACAATCATGGCTGTATTTACGTTGCTGTCGTCTGTAGCCGGCTTCATTAAGGTGCGTTACCTGCTCGACAAGGCCAATATTGACAACGCTGTTTTCAGAGCACATTACAGACTCACCACAGCGATATTATTTGGATGTTGTATATTAGTCACAGCCAATAATCTGATTGGTAAGTAGTTTTTTTCTCCGTATAATATAATTTTTTAAATTACTCTTCAAAAATAAAAATAAAATACTCAATGGGTGAGAACGCTGCTTTATTATTGTAATAAAGGAGGCAATTCCTTTCAATTGACCCTGGACCTATATAAATAATAAGTAACTGAATGGGTTGGTAGAGTAGTACATTATTATTAATCATAAAAACAAATTAATGTTACAAAGCTTTCAGTGTAATAACGCAATTATTGAAGGATTCTGCACAAACCGTGCATATAAAATAAATTGTTCTTTAAAAATTTGTAGGCAAAGTAATTATTGAAATTATAAAGTTATTGTATAAAATTTTATATATTATTTTCTTCAAATTTTAAAGTTATTGAATTTAAAACAAATTTTATTTGTTGTTTTTAGGTGATCCAATATCTTGTCTTGCCAATGGTGCTGTTCCAGAACATGTCATAAACACATTTTGTTGGATTACTCATACATTTACATTACCAGACAAAATTGGAAAAGGCATTGGTACACACGTTGCTCATCCTGGTGTATCTAGTTACGTTGATAATGAAGACGAAGTACGATATCATTCGTATTATCAATGGGTACCATTCATGTTATTTTTTCAAGGTATTCTATTCTATATACCACATTGGTTATGGAAAAATTGGGAAGAAGGTAAAATTCGCATGATCACAGACGGTGTCCGTGGTACTAGTATTGGACAAAGTGATGATAGAATTAATCGTCAAAAACAATTGGTTCAATATCTTATTGACACTCTTCATATGCACAATGTTTATGCTTCTGGATATTTCTTGTGTGAAGTAAATATTTATAAAATCAAATAACATGTTTATATTCAAATCTAATTATAATTTAAATCATTCTTTAGATATTAAATTTTCTGAATGTAATTGGAAACATGTTCCTAATCGACAGTTTCTTGGGAGGAGAATTTTTTTCATATGGCTTCAATGTTCTAAAATTTAGTCAAATGGATCAAGAAAATCGTTATGACCCTATGGTAGCTGTTTTTCCAAGAGTAACTAAATGTACATTCCAAAAGTTTGGTCCATCTGGATCAATTCAAACTCATGATACACTTTGTATATTGGCATTAAATATCTTGAATGAAAAAATTTACATATTATTATGGTTCTGGTTTATTATATTGGCAATTATATCTGGTATGGCATTGGCATATAGTATTGCTGTGGTAACATTACCTTCAATTAGAGAAACAATTTTACTACGTCGCTTTAAATTTGGTACACCACAATCAGTATCAGCACTTATCAGGAAAACACAAGTAAATGCATTTTTTTTTTTTTTTTTTTTTTTAATTATTACTATATTATTTATAAAGAAAACAATTTTTCAATAATATCTACTTGATTTTTTTAATTATATTTTTAATATATTTAAATGTATTTTAAAGATATCATTTTAATACTTTTAATATTATTATTTTATCAAATTACAGGTGGGAGACTTCTTATTGCTACATCTGTTGGGTCAAAATATGAATATGATGCATTTTACTGAAGTACTTGACGAACTCAGTTCACGACTACACCTAGGTAATAATTTACCAACTGCTCCATCAACCTTGGAATTAACGCCAATGTATCCTTCGGATAAACTACGCCTTCACAAAGAAACTGAAGCCTAATGAACAATTATGATTAATTTCAATAATTTATTTATTTGAATATACAATTCTTTTGGAGATGAAAATTTTAATCTCAAACTGTGTTCAATGAATTATCTCAATAATAAAAAAACATTCCATCTGCATAAGAAACTTTTGAACTTGAAGTCCTTTGTTTTTTTATAAATAACTAAATTAGTAATATACAATAATTAATTCTAAGACTAGTTCTAAGTTAATTATTCTTCCAACTACAATTTTATTTTATATATAGTTTTTATACATCATGCAAGTTATAATTGATAGCCAACTATTCCTACCTAAAAGTAGGAAATATATAATTTTAAGGTATATCAAACAATTATAATATTAAACTATTAAAAATAATTTTTGGCACTAATTAATGTAAACAAGTGTCAATTTAATTGTATTAATAGATTATTTTGATTATAATTTAGAAGTATATCTTCTTTTGATTTAATTGTAATTGAATGTGATAAGATATAATGTGAATTTTAATATAGACAATATTATTATAGTTAATTTATTTTAATTTTTAATAAAATTTGTAAAAATTGTCTATGATTATGAAAAATGTAATGAAAAACTTTCATCCCAATATTTATTTGATTTTAATTACTTTTATGACCATTATGTATTAAATTAAACATAACTATTTATAAATACTTGAATTTTTATTCATATTTGTAATTTAAGTTTTAAGAGTTTAGGTTACTCATTAGTTCATTACCATTTAATATTGTTCAATGAGTGGATATTAGAATTTATGCTTCCTTTAAATGCAGAGTACAAAATAATAATAATTCATCTAAGAATGTTTTATAGCATAATATATTTAAAACCAAGGAAGTATTTTAATGTATTTCAGTGTGTAATATATACAATGTATATCTATAAATTCAGAACTTATAATTTTGAAAGCATTGTACTATTTTTTAAATATTTAGTATTGTGCAAAGCAAATAAATGCTATTTACCTGTTGCCCCAATCAATTTTGGCAGTTATTTTCAATTTTAATTCTCTTGTTTGATCTTGAGTTAATGTTCCAGTTATTAATTGTTTTCTCCATTCCAATAATTCTCGCATTACTTTTCGTAGTGTAATAAACTTATATGTTTCTCGTTCCTAAAAATTTACATTTTATCTCAAAATTTAGAATATCAATTGATTAATTTACTATTTATTCTATTTTAATTAAGATAATGATTAAGAGTAAATCACAATCATTTTTCTTTATTAATATAGCTAAATTCCAAATAGATAGTATATAAATAATAAATTGTTTTATTCCATATTTCCATTAGTATATTTTCTATCATTAATAATTAAATCAACTTTACAACTTCAATTCAAATATTAATAGTGCTTGGTATGAACTGAGGATGGCAACATTGTTGAAATACATTTACAATAATTAAGTAACAATTTTGTGATTTTAGTTTTTAATAAACTATTACAAAAAATAAGTTAGAAAAATTTGTATATTAAAAGTAATTATCAATTGCAATTATCAATTTTTGTTTATTTTATAAGTTCAATAATACATTTTAACATACCACATATAGTGATTTCCAAATACAATTCCAATCACGCAATACCAATGATACTTCTCTAACAACTAAATCTTCTAATGGTACAGCTGTTTCAAAACTTCTACAATTAAAAATTTTGATTAAAATACTTTATTAATGAATTGTTGATTTGATTATTACCCTTCATTTTCAATACGACATGGTTTCAAATGTATATAGGTCGATGGAAATATACCCTAATGAAAAGTAAGTATATTATAGATTATATGTATTACAAATTATTGATTAATATAACAAAACACGAGTTATTTACCTTAACTGATCGATTTTTTGTAACGAATCCTCTGTACCAACCTAAAACATAAATATTTTATTTATTCTGAAATGCATTAACAATAATATGTGCTATTGTGCCTATGGTAAGTGTTGTATTATATTCTTAAGCAGTTTAAAATATTTACCTTTTTGCCCTTTATTAAACAGGTCTGCTAATGAATAAGTGTAGGATAATATTGAAGTAAGGAAATGAAGCACGAGCAAAATATACTGTATTATTTATATCGATATTGTTCAAAATTATAATTGTTTTATGCAAATTTTGATGGTCTCTTTAATTTGATAAGTTGACCAATTAATTAATATAATATCATTGATTATAAATACTTTATTACTATTATAATACTAGTAATTATAATCAATGCTATTACCAAGCAATCTGCAAATAATTATTGAGTATTGAAAATATTTCAAAATTTAGAAGTTTAGTTAAATATTTACTATGTGTATATACTTGGCAATTTTTTTTTTAGTATAAATTATTTAGAATTTAAAGAGAGCATAATTACATTATTAGTAAGTTCTTATAAATTATAATTATAAACAATTATTCAATAAAACATATAATATTGCTCACACTAATTGTCTAAATATAGAAAATGTATAAATTTTATTAATAAGTATTTTAGTTAGAATGACTACTAACTAGTTTAGACCATATATTATTTAGTCCGATTCTACAGTATAAATACATATTTTATATAATAGTAGTTATAGTTCATGAACTATATTAAATAACACAATGGAATATTCCATCTGTCATACCCAGTGGCACAACTATAGGAATGCTATTGCTATAGTATTTTTAATTTTTGATTTAGCATCCTTAAATTTTATGTCTATTTGGTTTAAAATTATATAAACATTTAATATATTTAAATTATATAAATTCTGTGCTTTTACTATATTAGTGACCCGTGTAGAAAAGGTATGTAGGAATTATTCACAGAAGATATGTTTAAAAATTATTAAATTAATACCATTAAAAATATAATACAGATTAGGTAGAAACATTTTCACATATAAAGTTATACATTAATGAAAACTCCATTAAAATTTTTGATAAATTCAATAAAATTAAAATTAAGTTTTTCATCGGGAAGGTTAAAAATTTGATGGAAAAATAGTATGTTATACCAGGTGGCCAGCGATTTATCAATTTGAGTGTATTTAAAAGTTGAAAAAGTTTTTAAAAGTTATGTATTTTAGTAGCACCACACCTAACCACAGAGTTGTTGCACCATTGAAAATATGGCCATAGGTTTCTAGAAGTCTAGAAAAAATATATATAAAGTGGTAACAATTATAATTTGACTATTTTACTCATTTGAATTAGCAGGTATTTTATCAGTTATTGTGCCAAACAACAAGATATTTAATGGTTTCGATACTAGTCTGGTACTGGATAAGAAGTTCAAAACACTTAAATAATATTTACTGACCACAACATTGTTCTAAAATCTGAACAGTATCTCCGATTTCAAGATGTAATCCATAGGGATTTTCTCCATGCCAGTTATAAATTGCTAAAATATAATTTAAAAAATAAATGTTAATCAAGTTTAAATGTGTAAAAATAACTAAAAACTTACCAACACCGTATTTTTTAGTTTTTGTAGGAGTCCACATATCTTTTGTTTAATGCCTTAAGACTGAATTGTAGCTTTCTTCAACTTGTGTCTCATATGTCATATTATTAAAATCAATAGTTAAATATTAAAATATAAATCTTCACCGAATGGTATTTAATTCTTTAGTATTTTTTATCCAAATTCTAAAATCCATTATTTAAGTTTTGTTTACATTTTACATTTTATCAGAGTATCAAATGCTCGGGGGTGGAGTCGTTGAGATAAAAGATTATATACCAATACGCAATTATACTCAATATCAACTGATCAATTTAATTAATAAATAATAAATATTATGATTTCTGATTTACGTTAATAGACAATAGATAAAAGTCATTTGAATTTTAATGTTTAATTAACTTAGAAATAATATAATAAATATAAATAATCCATATAATAATAATTATTTTTAAATTTAATAATTATTAAAATATTATTTAGTAATATAATTTCTTGATTATGTAAATTAAAAAATTATTTTATTTTTATGAAACCCACAAAAAGAATGTTTATCTATACAAAAATACAAAATACCTATAATAAACTAATTATTAATAGTTAAATGTATTTTTATAATATTATTTTAGTATTGTCAGATAAATATATTAAATGTTTTATCATTTAATATTTATATTTAAATTTGCATGAAATTCTTAAGTTAAAGATCCCCAAACCACAGAATAACCTATTCTATACTGTGACAGTGAAAAACTACTTTGTAAAACTGTAAATTGTGACTAACATTTTACCGTCGCATTAATAAATCTTTTGAAATGCAATATATATTAATATATAATATTCTTCAGTAATTCAGTATCTACTATAATATATTTTTGTTTTTTAGAATTTTTTGATATCAAGTTATGGCATCACACTGCCACAGTAGTGTGACTGTGTTATGGAGACCTTTGATGAGAATCACTATAAATTGTAATACCTATTCATCGTTTAAATATACATCACCAAACTTAAAATTAGAAATAATATACAGAATATATATGTAGCCATGTAGGTAAGTAGTAGGTATTACCATTTTTCAAATAATAAAATATTATCGTAAAAATACATTGTTACTTAGAAAATAATTAAAAACAATTCGCTCCCAAAATGTTCCATTCCTAAAATAAATAATTCGTTTTTAAAAAGGTAAAAATTATTAATTGATGACAACGGGCGAATCAATTGGGGTGGTCATTATTTTATGAGATGGCATGTAATCTTTTATGTTACAAGGGAAAAAATGACATAGAAAATGGTAAAATAATTTGTTAAATTTAATTTTTACGTAGTATATTTTGATTTTTAAATAATAAATTAAGGGGGAGCCAAGCTATTTCTTAACTATGTGCCTGAGCCTGAATTAAATAAAACAAATCAATATTAATTATATTATATAAATATAATAATTATTAATAAATAATAACATCTATACATTTTAAGAAAGCTCTATGCCTCATTTATAAATTTCTTTATAGCAAATATCGATGACAATATGTTTTAATATTAATCTATAATAATTTTATAAAGTATACATTTTTAATATAATAAAATAAATGAACCCTGTTAAAGATTATTTTTAACATACATTTAATATCAATAATTATAAATATATATGTAAAAAAAGAATCGGAATATTATGTTCTAAATATTTAAAATTAAGATGCATGATCCACTACAATTTTGATTTTTAACCAAATAAGAATTACATAATATCAATTTTTCCCAATCCAATAATAAACATTTTTAAGGTATAAATGCATAAGTGCTAAAATTAATTTAAGTAGCAGATTTCAAATATATATATTATATATATAATTTATTTTAATTAATAGCTTGATTAAAATATAATTTTTATTAATTTATAAAGTATTTTTATATTCTTTAATAACAGTGTTTTAAATATTGTTACCTATAGGTATAATTTTTATAATTATTCTAATATGAAATATAAAAAAAAAAAAAAAACAATTATTTACACTTGGTCTTAATTATAAATTAAAACAATTTTTGATATAGTAAGTCTATTCTAAAGATTTAAATTCTTCAATTTTTTAATTTATTTATTTGGTTGAAATCTGCTACTTTTTACCTATACCCTAGATTTATTTATTCAGTCTTCATTTGTCAAATTAACAAATAAATAAATAAGACTAAAAAAATAGAAAAATACTATATAATAAAATTTATGATTTGCTACATAAGATTGCATTGGCCAATATTATCAGGAATAGGATTGCCATTAGCTACATCTGTTAATAATTCCTCAGGAGGTTGGCCACATTCTTGCATTTTTTTTAATAATTCCATAAGTTCTTTAAATTTCTTTGTTTTGGTAATTTCATCATCAGTATCTTGTTGAGTTTCTAAATGATCTCTAACATCTTTTATACAACTGAACATTTTTGTATACCTGAAATATTTAATCTCAAATCAGTTACATATTAATATGTTGCATATGCATTAGACATAATGAAATGAGTAATAACATACCTATTCAATTCTTCTTTATTAAATGTTGACTGGTGATCCTCAAGCCATTTTGGAAATTTGTCACTCAGATCTTTAATGGATGGGTATAATGTTTCTTTATTCATTAATGGCTGAATAAATTGCATTATCATTGGTAGCATGTCTTCGTCTAAATTAACATCATCTTGCATGTTAGCAAACAATGAAGTCATATCACTTCCTTCAGGCAAATTTTGTTTAGCATCTGATAAACTTTTTAAAGATTCTTGAATAACATTCTGTAAATCAGATCCTCCTTCCCCAAAAATTAATTCTTGTAGACCAGCTGTAATTTCAGCTTCATCACCATTCATAAATGATTTCATTGTTTCTTCAAAACTTTCTTTCAAAAAGTTATCATTTGTATTAAAAGTAGGAATTTCTGTTAATGGTGTAGGTGAATCGTCAGTAGGATCTTCAAAATCTTTAAGTGCGTCATCTAATAATTCAGATAATTCATTTTCTGAATTATTTTCCTTTTGGGAGTTGTTCTCAGACATTTCAAACAAACTAAATATTATACAAAATATTTTACTATTATAATAACAATTTTTATAAAATTGTTTAATGAATATCAAATTATAACTATTAAGTATTAACTAGTGAAGTTGAGCATAAATTATGGAAATATATACTATATTTATATAAATATAAAATATATAATAACAATAGTGATTCTTGACTTCTTCAGTCTTAAATCTTGACCTCAAACTGTGCACCGTGTAAAATAAAGTAATATAAAAAATACAAATTAAAATTCAGACGACAACTGATATGAAAACCCTAAACACATGTTTCAATATTGATAAGAAATAATAAAATAATAATATAATATCACAGACCTCAGAGGTAAGACATAGAACAATATTTTTTTTTTTAAAACTATTAATTTTTTTAATTATTCGTTAGGTACCGCCAAATGATTAAAGTTCTATTTAACAATAATCCAACTACATCAACACATACTTCAATATTATATTGATTAAAATTTTAATATTTATTAATTATTGTAGATAATATAAATTATATTTATTTGTTTAATATATCTAATAATACAAATTTAATTTACTTTTAATATAATATAGTATTAAATTATTTTTAATTAATTAATAGACAATTAGACAAGATGTATATAGTATAAGTAAATAAACTAATTTACTAAAAAATATAATAATTTAGTATAATATATTAATGATTAATACCTATTGGAAAATACTATAAATACTATAATATAGTATGGCTATCATAAATTAAAAATTAATAATTATAAATTTAAATTATAATAGGTATTCAACATTCGTATTATATTTAAATATACTTTATAGTTATGAATATGATTATATCACAGATTATATGAAACCAGATTGTGCATTCGACGTTTATTCAATAAAAAAATCGTTTCGATAGTCTATCTCTATACTATCGAGACTTCAAATTGGTGTTGCCAATTATACAAATATAAAAAAATTAAAATAACCATGATATCCCTGAGGGTTTGTTTCAAATATATTGTAAATTAAGCGTACAATACATTTTATTATTGTAAATGGATACGCTATTTAGAGATCGACCAATCAGAGCATCTTATTCACGATTGAACCACAGATTATGTGAAACCAGATTATGACTCTGGTCAAGAACAAATAATACCAAGGTGGATATATATCCACCTTGAATAATACAATCGTGAATATAATCTGTGTTTATAAGTTTATCACCTTATCTTCTCTACAATCTACATGACAGGCATATTTTGATTCTTATTTCTTATTATAATATTGTGTTAAATCTTAAATTGTAAGTAGTTTATTAGTTTAGTACCTATTATATTAATAATTTATGATACATATTTGTAATATAAATAATTTAATTAAATCAATAATTATTAGTTAATATTAAAATATAAATTTATACCTACGTTTTAATAAATTAAATAAATAAATTTTATGAATACTGATTAGTCATGGCAAGCTATTTTGATGAACTTCATTTTGAAGAAGATGAAGTTCCCTTTGAACGTTTGACAAGAGAAACTTATCGTATATTATTTGACCATGATCCATCACGATTTATAGATATTATAAATCTTCAAAATACTCCTCCTGCATCAAAATCAGAAATAGAAAAACTTAGCATACCATTATCTGAAGAACTATTAGGTAAATTATATCTCATAAAATAATATTTTGACACAGTTAACTGCATTTATAATTTATATTATTTTAGGTGAACAATGTAGAATCTGTTTATGTCAATATCAAGAAAACGATAAAGGGTTAACTATGCCATGCAATCATATATTTCATGAAAAGTGTTTAAAAACATGGTTGGATGAAGTAATTATTTCTTAAAACTAAATGTTATGTAATTATTAATTATATTAAAATATTAATTTTATATTTTAGAGTAATTTTTGTCCTCTTTGTAAATTTGAATTAAAAACTGATAATGAAATGTATGAATTATATAAAGAAGGATTAAAAAATCATCAAACAAGAGAGAATAATATTGCCCAGCTTCATGATTCTATGTTCTTATAAAAATTTTAAAATATGTTTAATAATTTATATTATTTATACTTATTTATAATATACCATATTGTATAATATAACTTTAATAATTTGGTGAAAAAAAATTATTTAAAGATTAGATAAATAAAAATTTGGTTATGTACCTAGTGTCTTTAATACTTAATTCTATTTATCATTCATCATTTCAGCACTTATATTTTTAATCTAATATTTTATTATCAAAATTTAGTTATTAATTTATTATTTTTGGTATTTAGTTATTATTTTAAGTTTATATTAAAATAATGAAATTTGTCTATGTATTATATTATTTGTTTTATTAAATATAATTTGAATGTTTGGATTATGTTCACAAGTAGGTAATAAGAAATTTTCCATTATCATTTTTAACATGAATAAATACATTAAAATATAATTTTTCTTTAACTTTATTTGATTTAATTATAAAACTCACTATCACATATGATAAATATACACAGTGTTTCAAAAGTCTTCATCCGATTACGAACTGATGTAGTTTGGCAACGGTTAATCGCGGGTTAATGACCAATGTATTATTGGAAAGGTTAGAGAACCAAGTTTATTTTAAGTTATCTAGTTGATAAATTTGGTACCATAATGGTTAGTGAACTGTTAGTTTATTTGTTATGGCGACTCTGCAACAGAAAGCATTTGCATTCTACGTTTCAATAAGTGTGAGTCAGCAATAACCGTTCAAAGTGATTTTCAAAGAACTCATGGGACTGAAGCACCAACGTTGGTTAACTTATAAAATATACTAATAAAATAATGTTGGTAATTTAAGTTTAAATTATACGGCATACAATAATGTTGTTTTTGTAACCCCTAAAAAAGTACCAATTTCATTTGGCACACATGAACAGGAGCAGATACAAAGGGCTATGGGGTCGGAGTTCTCCCTTAGCTAAATTATCAATTTACTTTTGAAGAAATGTAAATGTATATGACTTTCAAATATTCCCATCATTTAATACAATATTACAATTAATATTAGCAATATACTAATGTAAAAATAAATATACCTAATAATTATTTATTCAATTTAAATAAATAAAAATCCAAATCCACAAAAAATTTACTTTTATTTTAAGCAAATACGTATTTCGGTAACAAAGTTGCCATCATCAGTGCAAATGCAAAACACAGACTAATTATTTATTCACTTTATAGATATGTTATATTCTATATATTTTCATAATCATTTTTATGAATGTATGTGTGAGTATTTTAGTCCCCTCCTTTAATTATTTCTAGTTCCACTCGACAACCCCTGCACATGAATATGATATGACATTAATAGGTTATTTCTTATTTCCTTTTCCTTATACAATTTACAATTGTTATACAGGTTGAATTATTTTTATATACATAGAACAAATTTCAAATATTTATAAATAAGCAAGTATGCTTATTTATGTGAAGTAGCTAAGTAGAAGTAGGCATCACCAATGTGTAATGTAACATTGAGTATTTGAATTAATTATAGTTTTGTTGTTTGATTTCTTCAGTGAATTTTCCAAAAGGTTCGATAACTACATTTGATATATTTTATGTATCTTTCAATGAAATATATATAAGATTAATTCAGTAGAAGATGATGCCATTTTGGCACGAGTTTCGCCTTTCTTATTGCTGTATATAGCTGAATGTCTAGGAATCCATATGTATTTTTTTTTATATATATGTATATATATATATATATATATATATTAGTGAATAGTGTATTAGTATTAGATATTGATATATATTATAAATACATTTTGACATATTAGTGGGTTAGAAAATATTAATGCTGATTATTATACTTAATAAGTCACTTAGAATTATATTCTTGAATTATTTTTTAATTGCATAATCAAGGGCTTTAAAGATTATAAATACTTTTGTAGGTACTGTATATAATAGTGCATTACTCCATTGTGATTATTGTCATGAGTTTGTAAGTTACTGTTTCACTACCACATATAAATATATGATGGTAATAACTACGTTAGAAATCAATTAAGAAATATCTTGAATCTTGATGCTGTTGTTATATTATGGTAATATTTCATTTATTTTTTGTTTGTAAATAATAGGGCTAGTTGAGCTTTGTCAGACCTTTATCCTTGGTCTTAACCTTCAATAAGAAAATATCAAACGATTTTAAATAGTCTTAGAATCGGTCATACAAGGCTCACCCACGGGTTTTAAATGCAAAAGATGAGCAATCCATCTGCATAACCTGTTGAACTTCCATCACCGTTTACACACAGATTAAGATAATATGAAAAAATTAGACTTTTGCACCAGATTTCACCCAAGATCCAACTTATTAGAAGCACTAGAATTTCTAGAAAAACCACTCAAAATTTTAAAAACAACCACCTTGTACAAATACAATATAATTGTAATAATAATAACCTAACCTCGTATATATATAAATATTTAAAATTAAATGTCTATAACTATGTATGATGTAACTAAATCATTCTAGTATATGGCTTTAGATGTCATATACTTAGATGATAGTTTTAATTAAAAAAAAATTAATATCTATATAAATTTATAATAATCAAATAGTATAGTTTAGTTTAGTATTTATTTGATTATTTAGCATTTAGCATTTGGTTGTGGTATACTGGTATGGGACATGGGTATCACAAGAATAATTATTTATTTATTTTTAATTAGGTATTAAATTTTTTTTTATTATTTCCTTCATAATTGTTAATTATCTATGAGCCATGACAAAATAAATTTATCTATTTAGTCATTAGTCATACTATTATCACAGATTAAATGATTTAATTATTAAACTATAATAGTTAAACCACAGATTAGATTAAACCATAGACTATATAATATATTATATAACCACAGAACTATAGTTTTAACACAGAAAAAAAAATATTTCACTTAATCTGTGGTTTAAATTTAAAATCTCTGAATTATTTTCATTTAATCTGTGCTATTATCATTGAATATCATTTTCCCCAAAACGCTATCTAATTTATCATATGATTCTTATCATTTGAACTTGGGTTGATTTTTATTAACATTTTAATATCTTCATTGATAGTTGATACATATTACATAAATTATATGTGATATTTATGCTATTTTGACTTTTACACTTATATTAAGTGAATAGGATAAAATATTAATTAAGGAATTAAAGATACGGCATTATAGATTTTATAAATTTACCATGTTTCGGACAACGCTACAGAGAACTGTACCTTGTATTCGTTTGGTTGTTACATCAGGGCAATATCGCCCATATTCTAATGCTCCACCATCTAAACTTGAAGTATTCATTGACGAAAAAAAAGTTCTTGTTGATCCTGGAACTACAGTATTACAAGTAAAAAAAATGCCATACATTAATATAATATATTATAATAAAAATATGTTCAATTGTTTTTTTACTTTAGGCTGCTGCACTTGCTGGTGTAGAAATTCCACGATTTTGTTATCATGAACGTTTGGCTGTAGCTGGAAATTGTAGAATGTGTTTAGTGGAAGTTGAAAGATCTCCTAAGGTATAATTAAAAAAAATTTTAGACATAGAAAACAAATACAATATACTTGAATTGCCTAATTGCCTTAAATAGTAATTGATACCAATACAATTGTCAATTTTTAAAAAAAGAATTATTTAGCAAATATGTCTAATTAATTATAATGTATAATATGAATATTTGATAAGAAGATTTACAATCCATAGTATGAAAATTTTTAATTGAACATGAGCCTGACATTATATTATTGTTTCAACTATTTAAACATTGCTATACCTAATATAATATAGTACAATAATAATTTTAAACTGATATTTTAATTAATTAATGGCATACCATTGTATATTTTAGCCAGTAGCTGCATGTGCAATGCCAGTGATGAATGGTTGGAAAATTAAAACAAATTCTGAATTAACACGTAAAGCTCGAGAAGGTGTTATGGAATTCCTCTTGATGAACCATCCTCTCGATTGCCCTATTTGTGATCAGGGAGGCGAATGTGATTTACAAGACCAAAGTATGGCATTTGGTAGTGATAGATCTCGTTTTGTTGATATTGATTTTAATGGGAAAAGGTACTTTATTTTTTAATTATAGATATTACCTAATAATTACATTTAACTGTATAAAGGTTTAGTTTTATTTTATATCTTTTTTAATACTTTTAGAATTATCATATTTTATTTTTTTATTTATGTTTTAATAGTAATTATCAAATAAAATAATAAATGCCATTAACTCATTATATTTCTTCTGTTATACAAAATTAAATAATATTTTCTTATAATTATTTACAATATAAAAGATAAATGGAGGACAAATCTGACTGAACTTCGTTCAGAATTGTTTTTTCTAATGCAATGAGTTATCATTGCATTCAAATTTTAATTAAAATTAAACACTATGATTTGCACACCTATATTCCTTTGGCAGGAGTATCTCTTCCCTTGCTTTTTTAAATTGGTAATATTTTCGAGTTATTAAATAAAAGGCAACTTTTTTAACTTATCGGAGATTATTTAAAAAATCTCCTGAGAACTGTACAATCTGTGTAGATATATTAAGGAATTTATATTAATTTCATCTTTATTGACTGACCTATTATACAAATATGAAACTATTTAAATATTTAAAAAACAGAGTAAAATATTAATTTGCTATATAAATCCCATAAATATTTTATTTTTTCCTCGTTTTTTTCTATTTCTTACTAATTATTAATTTTATTATTTACTTAAAAATTACTTTATATAATCATATTTACATTGTTTAAACTATTTCTAATTAAATTATAAACTAAATCATGGGTTCTCAACCTTTTGAGGTCTATGCCCCCTTTCAAACTATTTTATGAGTTCACGCCTCCCCCCTTACCACTATAAGATTGTTGTATGCATAATATTTATAAACTATACATTAATGTTGGTTATTGGATTAATATGAATACAACTTCAATGAGGTTTTTTTAATATTAAATGAATTTATTTGCACAAAAAAAAAATATTCATTTTCACGCCCCCCTGAAATTTTGTCACGCCTCCATAGGGGGGCGCGCCCCCCAGGTTGAGAACCCGTGAACTAAATTATAATATGTTTAATCATCATGGTTAAATATTTTTTATTTATTAATATAAATTTTTTTTATAGACTATTATTTTCTCTAAATAAGCTTAGTTGTACAATATGTAATATTTTATTATAATAATTTATTTTCATTAATTGAAGACTAAAATTAATTGAATGCATATTTATAATAAATATATATTATTTAGAGCTGTTGAAGATAAAAATATTGGTCCACTCGTAAAAACAATAATGACACGTTGTATACATTGTACACGATGCATACGATTTGCTTCAGAAGTAGCAGGTGTTGATGACCTAGGAACAACTGGCCGAGGCTCGGATATGCAGGTATATTTTTCATAATATTTTATTCAATGTAATTATTTTTCTTATGTGTTTACTATTGTTCTTTACAATATATATATTTTAGATTCCGAGCATAGCGAAGAATGTATTGGTTTTACAATGATGTATTGATGTGTGATTATTTTTTGTTTTTTTTATTCTGAAGACACTTTTACTACCCGAAATAATGCTCCGATTTTCACGAATAGCATATGTGTTTCCGGTTATAAAAAGTGGTTGTAGTTTTTACTTTATTTAAGACATTTTTGAATTTTTCAAAATTTACTCTAAGCGGTAGAAAAATGACAAAAAAAACTGCATTTTTCACGAATTCGATTTCAATATTTCATGATAACTCGGGCAATTTTGAAGTTAGAGACTTAAAAATTTTATCGGGTGTCCATTTATGTACTATATGTGTACCTATATGGTTCCTATATGTGTGATAAATGTTTAATCAATTCCTACATTATTTGACTGTACTTCGCTCAGAATCGTTTTTCGAATGCAATCATTGGTTAATTAATTTAATTAAAAAAGTCTTTTTTTTCATGTTAACATTTGCATTCTCTTTTATTTAGTTTCTATGTTGTAATTAAGTTATAACGACTTTCTATTATAAATATTATAAAGGAGAATGCAACAATTGTTATGTGTTTTGATTACTTCATTTAATAATATAATTTTTATCAACTTGAGTAAATTAATTTATAAAGTAGTATAGTTTTGATAGTTGTTATTTAATATTTAAGAAAATAAGGGATACAGTTATAGAAAAGATAATTGTGGAGGAAAGATAATGTATATTATAATTAAAATTTGTAATCCATTATAAATTATCACTTTTCAAAAAATGATTCTGAGCCAAAATTAGTAAAATATATTGAATAGAAATTAGTAATTAAAATTGTAATACTTTTAATAAATTATACCTAATCATATTTAGATTTCAAAATCAAGTAATAGTTTCAACATTTTATCACATATGTAGAATATCCATGTGAATTAATGATGTAATTAGGACTATTTTGTTGGGGATGATTTAGATATTTTTCATTAGTAAAAACAAATATAAACATTTAGGCCCAGCGCACACTGAAAGAGCAAAACTGCTCAGAGCTGCGAGGAACATTTTCTTCCAAACAGCTCGGAACAAATTACATTCACAATGACAAAACAGAACAGAACAGAACAGAACAAGACATAATAATTTTGGATTTTTGTTATTAAACACTAGTTGTCAAGATGAGTTCTGACGAGGACAACGTCTTTGTACCGCTATGTGGTAATTTTTATGAAATAGTGAAATAAATGAAATTAAATGTAAACGTAAAATTTGGGTGCACGTGATAAAGAAAATCGTACAGAAAATAATACAATTTTTAATTTTTTGGATGAATTGCGTAAAGACGAGTTGAAATTCAAACATTTCACTCGCATGAGTTCAGCATTGTTCGACTTACAATAGTGTACTATTCGTAAAATAAATAAGTGACTTTTGTTTTCGTATTTTGCTCGGAGCAAAAATAAAACCGGATCAAACAACACCGATCATGTTTTGATTTGTCTTGTCATGTGTTGATGTAGACTGATTAGTGTGCGCGCGCTAATTACTTTACACGTGTTTTAATTATGTCCAAACAGCTCCAAGTTGATCCAAGCTGCTTAGAACAGTTTTTCTCTGTCAGTGTTTGCTGGGCCTTATAGGTATCTCACAAATTATAATTAATATTATATTATACTTATTACAATAATACTATCAATTTTCTTGGTTTTTATGCCAGTTCATCAATAATTTCCACAGATATCTGTGATTATATCATAAATTGTATCATGGAATATTATATTATATGTCTTATTTTATCAAATTTCACTGGATAATCTCAAACAGAAGAATTAAATTTAATATAATTTGTATCACAATATACCTACAATATACTTATTTCGTAAACTGTACGTCTGTACCCATCATATAATTTATACTATAACCTATAGACAAAAAATTTGCAGGATATATTTGCCCAATTAATTTTTATATTATAAAACAAGTCGGGGTAATTTATATTTTATGTATAATATATGTTTTTTTCTATATTTTATTAATTGTTATATAAGTAAAATTAATTGGGTGTTTAAAATAATTAAGTTTTCGAACTGAACTATCAGGTATTATGTTCGGTTTGAACATTATAATATTATATTATGATTCAATAATCAAACAGTTCATAACATCACTATTAATATTACATACTGATTATTACAATTAGGTTATAATTATAATTCTACATTATTTGATTTGTTAACATTATTAAGATGAACATTAACCAATAAGTTAATAAATTATAAACATTAAAACTAATTTAAAATTATATTATTCAATAATTAATAAAATTGACAACAAAATATTAAAAATACAAAACAATTTAAAATAATGTTTTGTTTTTAAAACTTCATCAGGTTGGAACATATATTGAGAAAATGTTTTTGTCAGAACTAAGTGGCAATGTAATCGATTTATGTCCAGTTGGTGCATTAACCAGTAAACCGTATTCATTCACTGCACGTCCTTGGGAAACAAGAAAAACCGACAGTATAGATGTTTTAGATGCATTGGGAAGTAATATTGTTGTTTCTACGAGAACTGGTGATGTAATGAGAATTTTACCACGATTAAACGAAGTAATTTTAATATGACAATAATTTATTTAAAAAAATTATACATTTAACAATTTCTTATATAATAGGATATTAATGAAGAATGGTTATCAGATAAATCACGTTTTTCTTATGATGGACTTAAACGCCAACGTTTAATTACACCATTAATTAAGGATAATAAAGGAAATTTAGTATCAGTTGAATGGGAAGATGCATTAGTAGCAACATCTAGAGCATTAATTAACGCTCGCGGAGATGTTAGTGTAAAATAATAATAAAAATTGGACTTTTCATTTTATTTTATCATTTTAGATTGTAGGCGTATGCGGTGGTTTATCAGATGCCGAATCTATGATAGCATTAAAAGATTTAATTAATAAATTGGGAAGTGAAGATTTATACACGGAGGAACCTTTTCCAATTTCTGGCTCTGGAACTGATTTCAGATCCTCATACTTATTAAATAGTAGCATTTCTGGTATAATTGATTTTATTTGTGAAGCACTGAATTTACACGTATTTTCACTTACATTTTACTATTATACATATTTAATTTTAACTTGTGTACAGGTTTGGAAGAAGCAGACTTAGTGCTTTTGATTGGCACTAATCCACGTTATGAAGCCCCTTTGCTTAATACACGTATTCGTAAATCTTATGTACATAATGACCTCGAAATAGCATTGTTAGGTTCAAAAGTTGATCTATCTTATGATTATGAAGTAAGTTTCAGTTAAAATTTGTATTAACTTTTATTTATCTTTTGTATTACTTAGTACTTGGGCGACTCTCCATCAATATTAAAGGATTTAGCCGAAAAAAGACATGTATTCTTTGTTAAACTATCAAAAGCTAAACGACCAGTAATAATTTTAGGCGCTCAACAATTTGAACGAAAAGATGGTGGTGTATTTTTAGCACAAGCACTACAACTTTCTCAAGAATTAACTAAAACTGTAATTAATAATAAAGTGCATTTTAAACAATGAAATAATATTTAAAATAAAAATGTTTAGGCCGACAAAGATTGGAAAATATTAAATGTATTGCAACAAGTTGCTGGACAAGTAGCTGCATTAGATTTGGGCTATAAGCCAAACTTAAATGTACATACACCCAAAGTACTTTATTTACTAGGAGCTGATAATGAAACAGTAACAAAAAACAAGCCAACCGGAACCACAGTTATATATCAAGGTAAAAATATTTTATTAGGATGAATTCATAATGAAATTTTAGTTATATTTTTTAATAGAAAGAATAAAATGAAATTTACTATCAAGAAGATTACTGTTTTACAAATAAAATTAATTGTTAGGTATATATATGATAAAAGACTAAAAACAATTATTAGTTAAAACATAAACTATAAAAAGAAGAACTGATACTGTTGTGGAAGGGGTACAGGTCTAAAGAGGATAATATTGAATATTGATTAAAATTTGAAAGCAATCATTACATTCAGAAATAAAATTTTGAGCAAACTTTATCAGATAATATATGTATTCATTACATTTTTTACATTTATCAGTCTCTACGTTCAATATAAATGACCATAAAACCCTTAAATGAGTCACCTAAATACCTGACAATACTTCGCTCAGAATTGTTTCACAGCATATTAGCTCTTCTTTTTATCCTTTAAAAAGCTACAAAAAAAAAAAAAAAAAATCGTAATAATATAATTAATATTTACAATTATTTAAGCTTCAAATAATTTTCAAAACTTTTTGTCAATTTTATTTAACGTTAATGTAAAATATTGAAATATAATAGGAATCCATATAAATTAATACTTATCGATTTTACTCAAATTTCAAATTTAATTTATTATTTTGTATTTTGTAATTAATTTAAATCCTAATATAATCTGTTAATTCCTATTTTTTGACATTTCAATAGCTTCTCTTATATTTAATTCTTGATTATTTGTGACTTGTTTTAATAATTTGATTGTATTAATATTATGATTAAATTCTAAAATGTGTTCTGTTATAGGAGTCTTATCAGTTTCCTGATTTTCATGCTTAAGATGTGTTCCGTAAATCTTATACCTTCTTGTTTGGGCAATATAACATTTATCGCAATCTTCACACTGAATTTCATATATTCCTGATTTTTCGGTTTCAATTATGAATATTTCGTCTTTTGTGTTGCCTAATAGACTCGTGATATTATTATTTCTTGATGAAACTGTCCACATAATATTTTTTGAATATTTATATTTTTTTGTGTGATATTTGTGGTGAAAATGAGAGCACATGTTTAACCATATGTTTCTAAAGTTTCTTGACCATTTATGTTATATAATTAAATTTTCTTAGATTTTTGATTACACTAAAGATATCAACTTTAAACAGTTAAAAAAAAACAATTGAGATTTGAAAATTTTCTAATATTTTGACATCGTGATATGTAATGTGTGAGTATATTTCGGTAAAATTTTCAGATCTTAAACCACAAATGTCAATTTTATCAAATATTATTTAGATAAAAATGAGAATTTTAGGAAACATTCAAAGTTCTATATTTTATATAAAAATTATAACGGTTCCAAAATTTTATCACTTATATATATTTTCCATGTGAACATCAAAAAAAAAAATTTCAAGCATCTAAGTTCAAAATTGCTTGAGTTATCGTGAAATATTGAAATTGAAAAATACCGTTTTTAGATTTTGAGTGAAGCGAAATTTGTTTTGTTTTGTTTGTATGTAAACACTTTTTCTACCCGAAATAATGCTCTAATTTTCACGAATAGCATATGTTTCCTGTTAGAAAGTGAATGGTAGTTGGTACTTTATTTAGGTTATTTTTCAAATTTCTTAAAATTGACCCAATGTGATAGAAAAAATGATGAAAAATGGCATTTTCACGAAAACTGAAATATCGACGAATTCGATGTCAATATTTCACTATAACTCAGGAAATTTTGAACTTAGTGACTTGAAAATGTTATTATGTGTTTACATAGGTACTCTATATATATATGTGATAAAATTTTGGAACCAATATGTTAATTTTTCTACAAAATATAGAACTTTGAATATTTCTAAAAATTCTATTTTTTATCTATGTTTGATAAAATTGTCGATTTTGTGTTTTAAGGTCTGAAATTTTTACTGGAGTATACTAACATATTACTTAACGTAACATCAAAATATTAGAAAAAATCCCAAGTCTCGTTTTTTTATATATATATAGCTTTTTAAAGTTGATATTTTTTGTGTAATTAAAAATCTAAGAACCCATAAGTATTCTTCTTATTATTTCTCAATACTTTTACAATAATAATTAATAAAAAGATAAAAAAATTTATTGTAGCATACTTACATATTGGATAACGTAGTTCCAAAACATTAGAAAAATTTCAAGTATCAATTTTTTTTATAAATGTTTAAAGTTTAAGTTTTAGTAAAATTGATATTTAAAGTATTTATATAAATTTTTCTTATCATATTTGAATATTTTACAATAATTTTTAAAAAAAAAATTATGAAATATAAAATATTTTAAAAATTTTATTGAAGAATAGATTTTACTTAAATTAGGTCCAATTAATCGTGAATATTACATTTACTTTTTTTTTTTTTAAGATGTTTAAAGTATAAAAATCAAGGGAAGGGATTTAGGGATTTAGGGATTTAGGTGTAAAAAGGATATAGTGTTGAATTTTGATTAAAATTTGAATGTAATTATAAATGTAAATTTCAACGATTTTGAGCAAAATTCATTGATGTATTGATTAAAATTCTTATATTTATCAATCTTTACATTCAATATTATACTCATAAAATTCCTAAATTAGTCATCTGAATACTCAAATCTGATATTGATAGTACTTCGCTCAGAATCGTCATACCCGTATCCCTTCCTTTGCTTTTTCATTATTTTTCGATAGTTTTACCTATTGCATAAAGGCAATTTGAAAAATGTCCGAAATAAATTACCAACTATATCACTACATCTATTTCTAAACCGGAAACACATATTAGTAAAAATCATTATTTCAAATCAAAATGTCTTCATACAGAAAATCATAAATACAAATAAAGACACCAATACATTTTTTGTTTTGCTCAAAATATAAAATATAATTACCAAATGTAAAATTTTGAAAATAATTTATTATTTTAGGACACCATGGAGATGCTGGAGCAGCAATTGCTGACATTGTGCTTCCAGGAGCTGCATATACAGAAAAACAAGCCACCTACGTAAATACCGAAGGTCGTGCACAACAAACACTTATGGCTGTACAACCACCTGGAATGGCACGCTCCGACTGGAAAATTATCAGAGCAATTTCAGAAGTAAGATTTAATTAAATTATAATTATATTCTAGTAAGCTCTTGATATTTAATATATTTGTTTCAAGTTTGTGGGCGTGAAACTTCCTTATGATACTTTAAATGAGGTACGTGATCGTTTAACTGATGTTTGTCCAAGTATGACAAGATATGGTGATCTCGAACAAGCTAACTTTTTAGCAGAAGCATCTAATTTAGTAAAAGTAATTATATATGCAATGTAGTATTTCATTTATTATATTAACACTATATTTTTATTATAGGATTTATCTGCCCAATCTGTTAGCACACCTATAAGTGTAAAACAAATTATGTTAGAAGATTTTTACATGACAGATTCTATTAGTAGATCTTCACCCACTATGGCCAAATGTATACAAGCTGTTAAAAAACAAAAAGAATCAAAATATTATGAAAGTCGAGTTTAAGAAAAAGTAATTGGTTTACATTGATAAATTCCAAACTGTAAGCAAATTATGATAATTATAGAACTTAGAATGTTATAAATTTTGAATATTTATCTCTGCAAAATATATGGATAACCAACAATTGCTGGCAAATATAATTAATAATTTTAATTTTCTTTGTAAAATTTTTAATGAACATTCAAAAATTAAGTCATATTATTAATAATAGTTATTATTAGTTTATGTTTACAATAAATATATCTAATAATGATAAAATATGTTTTGATTATAGTAAATTCACAACAAGCAATAATTGAATAATTATCATAAATAAAATACAAATTTTCTAAAAATTTGTATTAGTTATGTTTTTCAAAATTCAAATATTTCTCCAAGCCATTACAATCTTTTGAAATGGAACAAATTGACCATTATTGATTCCACTAAAAGTAATTTAACAAATTAAATAAAATAATTTCAAATGTTAAACATGTCTTTAACTTACCACTCAAAATATCTGATTCCATTTAATGATCCATCACAGTCACCAATCTTATGATCAAATTGTATTCCTACTAGTGGTTCTGTTAAATTAGCTACAGGACCCAAATACCGTACACGTCCGCCTACTACTTTACCAAAGCTAGTTATTACTTTGACATAAGCATTCAATTTAAGATCAAAAATTGATTTAGGCAAATATGGTTTGCCATACATAGACATTGAACAACATTCTACAAAATACAAATTTAATTATTATTTATTACTAAACTCAAATATACTTTCTTCACTCTTTTATTTTAACAAAAACTAATTTTTTTAATATAGAAATTTAATTTAAAAGATTACTCGTATTACTAATTCAAATACTGTAGTATTTATAATATAAATTTAAATTAATATATTTATTTATAATTTTATTATCAAATAAGTTAAATTCCAAATATAAATAATAAACATTTAATTACTGTAATTATATAAATACTAATTTAAAATGTAATATAATTAATGAAAATATTTAATTTTGTAATTTAATAAATATATGGGTGCGTATTAGGTATGGAAAACAAATTAAGTCTACTAAAAATAGAATAGTAATAAAAAAAGTTCTAACCTATATTATGATATGGTTCTGAATAACGTCTGTGCTTTTTGCATTCCTTAATACCTCCAGGATATCCAGTTATAAGACTATCAATTGCATTACGTACAGTACATTCTGATTCTTCAATTAGTGAATCTGTAGAGTCTCCTTCAGATTTCCTTAAATCTGGCATTGATAAACGCACTTTTCCTGATTCTAAAAATTTTGATGATTAAATTATATGTCAAATTTTATAAATAAAAATCTGACCTTTAAATGATACTCTATTTTTTATTTTTTTTGGCACTTCATCCTCTGCTTTTAATGTAGCAGTAGATGAATACTTTACATCTTGTAAAGATGCACATGGTTCACATGGAACACTAGCTGACCGTCGGCATTTAATAGGCGAAGATGGTACAGACGACCATGATGCGTTATGTCGTGTTTCTAATGACATAACTGATGGTCTTACATGGCATCGGTAACATGATGAATGAACTGAAAATACTGAACCAAAATCATATCTAGAAGATGATGAACCAACAGAAAAATAACCAGGACTACGTGGAAATCTAAAAATAAAGAATAAATAAAATAAATTCAATAAGATTATATATATATATATATATATAAAAAAATTTATTTATTACTTAGATCTTGATGGTTCACGAGTAAGAGGTCCTGGTTGTCGACATAAATGATCGACACTTCTTGACAGTTCTGGTACCATACTTGTAAAATTAATATCTGATAACATTACCCTTCTTGATTCTGTGTTTTTTTTTGAAACTCTCAAACATTGTTTTCGTGTACTTTTATCAACTGGCACAATAAATTTTGATGGTAATGTTGTGTTTGGTGATGTAGTTTTGACTTGATTAATTAAAAACCCTTCTGAACGCCATTGTAGAGGTAAAGCTGTGATATCTGTTTGTGCTTCAACTTCTTGTGTTTTTAAAGTAATATCTTTTAATATAGGCCGTAGTGGACTAAGATATTTTGAGTTGGTCATTTCTTTGGAATTGGCTCCACACTTGGATATATCTGTCTCCAAAACAGTATCAATAGAAACAAGATCCTCATTAGGTGATACATTTGTAGCGTCATCCGTTGTAAATATTAACTCAATTTCATCAGTTTCTTCTGAATTTTGACACACAACCTATTTTCATTATAGAAAATCATATTAATATAATAGAATACAATATTTATAAAAATTATTAACATTAAATCAATATAACATGTTTGAGTGTTACTAATTCAATATACCTAATATCACAATTATTCTGTAACACTATTAATACTCTCTACAGACAAAAATTAATACAAAAAGAAACCAAATTATAAAATAACATTTATAAAAATAAAATAAGAGTTAAGAATTTTAAAAAAGCAATAAATTTTATATTATTTTGTAAATCACGAGAAAGGTTTTTCATTTTTTTATTCGGGTTTTAGTAAATAAATTTTGAATAAATATCAAGTTGGTGTTTTAAGTTGAATAAACAGTAAACTCATAGTCACACCTCGCTTTGCATAAAATATGTGTAAGGTGTAACGATGAAAATGTTTACCTTTTTATCACCCATAATGCCACAGGACTTTCTAACCAACTCAAGTTCAGCTTTTGATTGTTCAAGAGCTGTTCTCAAAGCTATTACTGTCTTATGTAATGACCGCACTGTGTCCAAATCAAAAAGACTTCCATCGTCCCTATCAGTAGCCATTTACACGATTCAATCATTATTAATAACGCGACATTACATAAAACTACAAATCTATAAATTCAGAATTGTTTTGTAATATACGATCCCGCATATTTAAAAAAAAGTGGTCAAAACATTGGAAAATGGTACAAATTATATAAATTTCAGAGTCCAATTCGAAAATGTGATCAGCGTGGCACATAACTCGTAAGTATACACTATATACGAACTACGAAGTCAGAACTCGGAAGTATTGATTTAATTTTAGTCGAACACACTACACAGCGATGCCATGGTAATCGTATATGACATACCTACTGCTTTACTACACAGTATGTTTTTACTCCATGATTATAATAAGAGTATTATTGAGTAAGGCACGTCCTTTTATTTTAATTTTGCTCTATGACTTGACTATAATATCGATATACTAATTATTCATTTAGATATTTCTTGTCGTACTTCAAAATATAAAAAGCATGAGAAGAAGCTTATACAGGTGTGGAAGGTAAAGGATTACAGCATTACAGGTGTAAAGAGAATAGTGTTGAATTTTGATTACAATTTAAATGCATTAATGCAATAATAAATCATTATATTAGGGATTACGATTTTGAGTGAAGTTCATCAGATTATATATGTATTGATTAAAATGTTTGCATTTATTAGTCATGTTCAATTTGACAATTTCAATATTTATCTATCCATAATAAAACCCCTAAATTAGTCATCTAAATACCCAAATCTGATAGTACTTCGATCAGAATCGTTTTTCGAATGTAATGATTTATCATTGTATTCAAATGTTAATCAAAATTCAACACTATTTTCTTTACACCTGTAGTATACCTGTTGTATACAGCAATAAAAAAAACTGGTAGGTACATAAACATTTATTTTTTCAACAATTATTTTTCCAAAATGTTTTGTTTTTCAATTAATCATTACTTTAAAAACAATTAAATTTAATAGGTAAGAAGAATACCTACTTATATTGATTCATAGATTTTCGATTACACTAAAAATATCAATTTTAAACAGCTATAAAAAAAATCGAAACTTGAGATTTTTCTAATATTTCGATAATATACTAAGTGATATATAAGTATGCTACAGTAAAATTTTAAACATTAAAACCCAAATTTGCCAATTTTCTAAAACATAGAGATTAAAATGAGAATTTTAGGAAATATTCAAAGTTCTTATTTTTTGTAGAAAAATTAACATAATGGTTCCAAAATTTTATAACATTTATAGAGTATCTATGTAAACATCCAATAAAATTTTCAAGTCTCTATGTTCAAAATAGCATTAATTATTATGAAATATTAAAATTTAATTCGTCAAAATATCAGTTATTGTTAACAATACCGTTTTTTCGTCAATTTTTGGTCGTTTTTTCCATCGCATCGGGTCAATTTTGAGAAATTCGAAAAATGACCTAAATAAAATATCAACTACATCTACATTCCTGCGGGAAACATTTGCTATTTGTGAAAATCAGAGCATTAGGTATATCGGGTAGAAAAATGTCTTCAGACATAAAAAAAAAGACACACATCATTGGTTGTGCGGACCACCAATTTTGTAAAAATATCTTTGATACCCACTAAGACACTAATGACTAATTCTAAATTACTAATAGTATACTGTATACCTATAATATTATTATTATACCTATAATATGTATATTATATAAACAATAATACGTTACGTATATATTATACATATATTATACGTTAGTTATTAAAAATAGATGAATTAAAAAACAAATTGTTTATTAAGATTATAACATTACTCAATTTAATTACAAGTTAAACAATTTAATGTAATTTTTGACATTGCTTGTCCACCACGAGAAAGTCAATAACTGGATAGTTTTAGCTTTAAATCACTCTCAACATTCAGTTTATTTCTATAATTGTTTTTAAAAAAAATTAAAGTAGAAAAGGCCCGTACACACAGATAGGTTGTCGTAAAGCCCATAAAGTTTCTCAGTGCAATTTTGGTGATTGCTGGATAATCTTGCCCAACATTTAACCAGAAGTCCAGAATGGTACTAATGTTGTGCTTGTGATTTTAAATAACGATTTTAGAGTAATACGAGTATAATTATATTATTTTAAAAATAATACGTTAGTAACTTAGTAATGTTTATAATTAGGGCTCGGATTTATATGTATTAAAAAACCAAAATATGTAAATATATATGTAATAAAAAATCGCTTTATATGTGATAAAAAATTGAAAATATGGAATATAAAAATATTACAAAAAAACATTACTAAAAAAAAAAAATATTAAAAATTACTATATAAATGACTACTTTATAAATTCATCTTGATATTGAACTTGAAAGCAATGAGATACCATATACATGCTCAAATTGTCAAAGTTAAATGATATACGATTTGGTCGTAACACAGATTTGTACCGACTAAAGAATTTATCGAGATCATAAATGTCGAACTATAGTCGACCTCGACCGTAGATTATGGGTGATTAGTTCAATAATTGGTATTATTTTATTTACGTACTTTTGGAAACATGGGAAATTATTGTCTGTATTGAAAAATACAATTGTATATAATTATTAATAAATCTTAAATGAACAAATTGTCGAAATATGTAGGAAAAAATGGAATTATTGAGAAATATGTAAAAATATGTAAAGTAAAATATAATTCATTACCTACATTGGAAATCACTTGAAACGAATTTATCACTTACCTAAATTACTTTATCAAGTCACAGTAAAAATATGTATTTACATATAAATCCGAGCCCTATTTATAATATAATGGTCTACGGCCCAGTTCCACGGCTGCCCGCGGACCACTACTGGCCCATGGGATGGGAACCGCTGATCTACTGTATTATCATAGATAAAATATACATTATACAGTGTATTTTATGGAGTGTATTTAATTTACGATATTATCTTATAATACATAAAAAAGGTACATAAAAAAATCTAAATTGTACCTAACTAGGTACGCCTCTCCCCATAGGCGTAGCGTGATGAATATTTGTGGAGGGGCTATAGCCCCAACCATAAATTGAATATATATTTTAAAATGTTTTTAATTTATTATATTACAATAAATAATATTATGTATTGTACACCGGTGCGGATTCAGGGGGAGCTATGGATGCTCAAGCACCTGTCGATTGATCACCAATAAAATTTATTTATTTATTGTAAAATAATTTTAAATTCTTAGCGAATAGTGTGTGTCTTTTTTTTTAAAGTATGTTTTTTTTAAGTATGAAGACACATTTACTACCTGAAATAATACTCCGATTTGCACGAATAGCATAAGTTTCTGATTTGAAAATGGATGTAGTTGGTACTTTATTTAGATAATTTTTCGAATTTCTCAAAATTGATCATAAGCGGTAGAAAAAACGACGAAAAAATGACAAAAAACGGCATTATTCACGAAAATTGAAATTTCGACGAATTTGATTTAAATATTTCACAATAACTCAGAAATTTAAAAAAGTTAGAGATTTGAAAATTTTATTGGATATTCATATAGGCAGTATATAATGTTTGATAAAATTGACAATTTGACAACTTTTTTTTAATAGCTGTTTAAAGTTGATATTTTTAGTTTAAACGAAAATCTTAGAATCCATATGAATATTCTTCTAGTTATTTCTCAAAAGTTTAAAACCTAAAAAATTTGGATAATTTTTGAAAATTTTATTGATGTATACTGACATACTTAACGAATTTCTAAAATATTAGGAAAATCTCAAGAATCAATTTTTTATAGGTGTTTAAAGTTGAAATTTTAGTAAAATTATTTATAAATTATAATTATTGTAGACTGATAAATGTAAAAAATATAATCGGTAATTTTGTAACATAACACATAACTGAAAATGAAAATGAAACACGACAACGTTGAATCAGTAAATATAATAATTATAACAATGGACCTACTCTGCGGGTAGCGAATAGCTATAATATTAAATTATAAATAATTTGACTAATAATTTAAATTTATTTTGCTGGAAATGAAGTTATAAATACTATTACAGATAAAACTATTAAAGTAATATATATATATTATTATAATGTTATAAAATTATTATTTAGTTTTTCAGTAAAATAGAAAAGCTGGAACGACATCCTTGGGTAATTTTCTATATTTTGTTCAAAATAAAATCTTTTTTAAATACCTACCTATTATATTATTAAGTACTATATTTATTTATCACTGAAATAATCTGATTTGATGTAATATCAATTTCTTATAATTTCAGTTTCAGCAAGAAAAAAATGGAAGTGCCTATTTTATACATTTTAAATGGGGGGGCTTGTAGCTATTCTAAGGGGGCTTAAGCTTAAGCCCCCTTAGCCCCCACCACGCTACGCCTATGCCTCTCCCTAATTTCCAAGGGTCTCGCGAAGCGAGGTGTTATGTCACACAAAACTACTACCTATCCAACATCCAAGTATCCACACCAGTGTCTGGTCAACTGATATGCTGCGCGCGCACGCAGCAAAAATATTGCTGCAATGAGACGGTGGTAATTTATAGTATTTGGTATTGATATCATTAATCAAGATTTAATTTGTATTCTGTTGACAACATGTTGATTGTATTATTATAATTTTAATAGTTTGATTTTATTTTGTCAAATTTCTAATATGTGAAAAATACTAAATACTAAATAGAAAATACATATTTCAAGTAAATCAATAATATATATATTCGTATTATAGTCATTTACAAATTAAACAATACCATGAACATGAACCAAGCGATTAGTATTGAATCTAGAAAAATAAACTTCCAACACAACAGGGTAATCATTGAATAACATTTACTTTCATTTTCAAAATTTTAATTACAATTAAAAATTATATAATTAAATTTGATAATTAATATGTTGTTAAATTTTAAAAATATTTTTATTACTAAATCGTAACTATATAGATAAAAAAAAAATTATACCTCTTTTGATGATTTGTTTTTTACTATGATCATAATAATTGAAGTATTTAGGGTTTTAAATAAAATCAGTATACATATTTTTTTTTTTTTTTTTTAATTATTTTCAATGTCTATGATTTATAATCTATCTACTATTAATTTTTAAATATATTAATAATTTATAAGTTTTATAGTTATTTTAGTCTACGCCCCACAGCCTGTAAGATATCTCAATATTTAGGTTATGATTATGAATATGATCAAATTTAATCAAATTTAAATTTAAATTTTTTTTTAAATTTAATTTGAATAAATGTTTTGTAAAAGAAAAGTTTATATTTATAATATATTGATTGATTTTTTTTTTTATTAAATATATTCTAAAATTTAGTAGGTATTACTTGTTATTATATTATATTATATACATTATCATGTATTTAATACATACAAAGAACAAAGTAGATTTATTGAGTACTAACCCCTCAAATAATTTATTTGTAGCTGAAGTTATTTAAAAAAAATTAATTAAATACCTAATAGGTAAAAATAATAAAATAATAATATTTTTAATCTTTAGTATAGGGTAGTTATTTTTGTGCTTAATATATATATAATAAGTAGGTAATTACTTAAAATATGTATTAAATTATATTATAAACAAACATTTTTTGCTATCATTTATTTAAGCAACCCATCCCTGATATCTCTAGAATTTCTGCCTGTGAATCTAACTATATATTTAATTAATTATGTAATATAAGCTATTTTATATATAATTATTAATTTAAATAGGCAACTTAAAATCAAATAATATTCTTTAAACCAAGTTAATAATTTAAACAGATGATGTACATATAAAGTTTATAATTAATTATTACATCTTATTACTTATTAGTATTTTAATACATATAATTAAATAAATTAAGATATTTGTTTTTGTAACTTGTTTTTTTTTTTTAATTCTATATGTATTTGAGTTATAATCATGAACTATTGATTTTTAAAGAGTGAGTTAGTTACATATTATGGTAAGGACATTTTACACTTAGAAGAGTTCATGTATTTATTAGTATAAAATATATAAGAAACCTTTGAATTCATGAGAGATTGAATTACTTATTTACTGAATTTTAACTTAACCTATGTATCGTTTTAATGGACTTCTTCAAATTATGGTTTTTTACTCCAGAACGATCTAAATTTTCATATGCTTTGACTGTCACGACGGTGCATGAAACCAATGTTTTATCAAGCAGTAAGGAAAAAAAAAGATTTAATGATATCTTGTTAGTGAAATTGGGTTTTACTTCTAATACTCAGGTGAAGTTATTTGTGATCAAAGATCTAATGAAGATAAGTCATACAATTATTCTCATCTATATTATGCTGTTGATAATGGTTCGAAATCTCAGGTAAAATAGGTACTTATTGTGTAATAAAAACTTGCAAGATGTCCCATGAAGTCATGTAATATTGATGTTGTTAAATATTCATTAGTTATATTGCATGTTACAATATAAAATATAATGAATTCCCTTTTTCTAATTTATGATAAATTAAATGAATTCCGTAACAATTTAATCTAATACCTATTAATGTTTAAATTACTATTATGTTTCAGTTGTGTTATATTGGTCAAGAAGTTATATCTGTTCCAGAAATATTAGGTAAAATGTATGGATCCAAAGTTAAGTCTTTAGATTTGAGCTTTAATAGTTTGACATCTCTAAAACATTTAGAACTATTTTCTGATTTAGAAGAACTCATTTTGGATAACAACAAATTAGATGATACTATAAGATTACATAATTTTCCACATTTACATACACTTTCAATGAATAATAACAATGTAATATTTAAATTATTCAATGTATATAATATAATACAATTTAATTAAAATGATGATTACTTAGGTGACTATTTTAGAAGATTTGATAATTCAAATAAAATATAATATGCCTTCTTTAAGATTTCTAAGTTTGCTAGGAAATAAAGCTTGTCCAACACAGCTAATTGATTTTGAAAAAGATGAAAATGATTATAAAAGATACAGGTTATTAAAATACATATAAATATAAATATACATATAAATAATTAAATAAATTATTAAAAATATTTTTTTTTAGGTATTTTATTTTATATTATTTACCAGAATTAAGATTTCTTGATTCAAGACCAGTTACTGATGAAGAACTTGAAATAGCATTAACTAAAGGCGAATTTACTAAAATAATACGTCCTGTAAGTGTTATTATAAACATAATTGTATAATTAAATTAACTAAAATAGACCCAGAATAATTAAATATCATATAAAAAAAAAAATAGATGAAATAGTTTAAATCTCTGTTCTACATCTTAATATTTTCATATTCCAAGGTTAACTTTTAATAAAGTATACCTACATGTTTTGTATATTTATAAAAAAATATATATAAAATTTATAAATTTTAATTTTTATATTACCTTTAACACAAAAATTAGTTTGATACTTAAATATCAATTTCTACTTGAATAATAAAAAAATTTGGATATGAAATAAAAATTAATATTTTAATTTATTCAATTTAGCGTTTTGAAAATGAACGATTTCAGTATGATTGGAAATTATCTCTTGGATCTCAACCTCTAGCAGATACTTCCAATATTTTTTCGCCACTTCCAACAACACCAACACAAGAAATACATCATCAAGGTATTTTTACTATAAAAATATTTCATTATTTTACTTCAAAATAAAATACTTAAATTTATTGATTTTTTATTTTTTGTCATTAGCTTCATATGGCCGTCGTCGGTTCCGTTATGCTGGAAAACATTCAGAGGGTAATCGTTTTATTTTAAATAGAGATTTATAATTTTATATATTTTTTATCATTATTACTTATATTTATATAATACATTAACATGGTAGATTTAAACATTTTGTATAGTACAATATAATAAACAAATTGTTTACCTTGAAATTTATATCTACATAATATATTATACATTTTAAATTATTATGTATTGTAGTTTATATGATTCTATATAAATTGTTTGTTAAATTTAATAAAAAAATTTACAAGAACTGAATAAATAGTAAAATAGAAACCATATTTATTGTTTATAAATTATATATATTATTTTTATTAAAACTATATTAAATATAAATAGATATAACTTTAAATTTTATTGTAAATATTATATTTATTAGATTAGAATATTATAAAGATTATTGATCTGTAATAATTTTTTTATCATTTTATTTTAAACATTTAATATATAAACTAATTATATATTTATTTATATTTATATGTATCTAATTATTATCTTAGTAAATAATAGCTTGTTAAAAATGTGGACCCAATGGTATATTTCTAGTCTTGAGTCTCAACCAGAAATTTGTAATATAAATAAAGATCAAAATATTAGATTTAAAACTAAACAATGTGTATGTGTATACAATGAAGTAACAAATTATATTATAATTTTTATTAGTTGTAACTTTTAATCTATATTCTATAAGATATTGATCAATGTATTATTGTCAATACTGTACATGATGTACTATTTTTATATTGTATGTTTTGTTTTGTATAATTATTTAAAGATATATTAAACACAGATTTTTACATACAAAATATTTTCGGTATAGGCGTGTAAAGAATTTCATAGAGAACTATTTAATATATTTTTAATAAGGGTAGGGTTTGTGGCCAATCTAAGGGTTTTCTTTAGTATCCTACACATGCTACAATCAACTATAATCTTTGGCCACCTACCATAATACTAACATACTAATATAAACTTAACCTACCATAATCTATGGTCATATATATTATATGATTAATATAAAATTTTAAATTCTAGAATCATGGCTTTAACAGTTTAACTTTAACCCCTTAACATGTGAATTAGTGATTGTGTCAACAAAGTAAAATATCATTAAAATACTTAAAAGGAAATAACTGAATTCTGAATTGACATTCAAGTTTTACAAATTTGTAGGTATATTTTATTATTATTTATTTTTATTGCACAAGCCAATACTGTCAAAAGATTAAAACTTGTCTTTGATTTTAAAAATACCTAATTGAAATAATTGTATAAAAAAATTTCGATATAATTAACAAAAATAAATATGCTTAATTATAATAGTATTTCAAATTACTATATTTTCTAAATCATTTATGAATAAAAATTTATTTTGGTATAGGTAATTTCATTTTATATATATCAAATTTTTCAAATTTTATTTTATTATAAATTATTTAAGTTATGTAGCAAATAAATAGTACCGTTAAAAGAAAAATAATTCCAAGGAAGGTAGACCTTTATCTCTTCCTACTCAACTGTCTTGATCACCAACTATCACTGAGTTTATGTAGAATGTAGTTAAAGTAAAACAAAATTAATTTAAAATATTTGTTATCTACTATATGTCTGTGTAAGTACTTGCCTATTTTGTTTGTTTTGTTGTTATAAATGATGTTTTAATTGCATATGTCCAAAGTTTATGTATCGTATTTCCTAGTCAACAATTTAATTACGAATGCCATTGCCCCTTCAGATCGTTCTCTTTTGGCATGAAAAACTAGGACACATATTTAAATACCAGTCAACTGACCAAACACACTTGCGCACATTTTCGAAGTATAGTATGACAATTTTGTTAATTATTGATGGCGCAGTTGTTGAATATTGTGTTTAAGAAGAACGACATTTACTCTTCATGGGGTTTCCAAATATGCGGCGGAAGAGATAGTTGGCGGCCACTGACCGTCAGAAATGTAAGTACCTATAATGTAATACCTATATTATAATATTAATATATATTTTTAAGTTTATTTAATCAGATATCAGAATATTTGAATAAATCCAAATAAAAACAAATTATAGGTACAAAATGGAACTTTAGCGTTTAACTATTTAAATGTCGGAGATCGTATCTTAGAGATTGATGGCATAGATTGTTATTCATTAACCGAATCTCAGGCGATTAATTTCTTACGAAGACCAAGTAACACTATTGAACTATTAATATTGAAACGACGCGGTGAAAACGTAGTGCCACCCAAACGGTCATCGAGTTGTAAAGCTTTGAAAAATTTTTACTTTTCAAAATCACAGAGCTTATCAGAACCTACTTCGCCGTCTTGTCAACGAGTCACCGACAATATTAATAATAATGACGAGAATATCAGCGCCAATTCTGAAAGACAATTATATGCATTCAAAGATTCGAAACAGTCACGAAGACAGCGTCTCAAAGAACCGGAAAAGAATTTCGTTCCGGTACCTATACAATATCATAACGACCAACCGTTGGAGTTTTCCAAGTTTAGACCTCGTAGGAATTCACTACAGAAAGATGGTGATCCCATATGCCTCAGGAGTCGATCGAGTTCACCACAATTCTGGAAATTGAACACTGAAACTTTCATTACTGGACCTTCTAACGATTGTAGACGTTTTTGGAAACAATTGGAAAAATGTTCAATGGAAGACTTGAGCGCGCGACACACTCCAAGTCCAATACGGCCAGCAAGTGTGGCATTCTACCCAAAAACACCTGAACCAATTATTCAACCAACTACCGAAGAAATGTCACCAAAAAAAAAAGTAAGGCATTTAAGTAAATAGGTACCTATATTTCCTACCTATTCGATGTTCGATGTTCGATCTTTGATAATACCTATTTAAATAAATATTTAATATTTAATATGAAAAAAAAAATAGGTGACGTTTAGTAATATATTGCTCGAGAGAAATTATCTACAAATGGATTTGCCAGACTTATCTCCTGGGTCAAAGGTCGATGAAGAATTTAACAAAATATACAACAGTTCTAGGCAGGATGAACGGTAAATTTATATTTTAAATTTTAATTCACTTTTACCAACATTTTTTACCTGAAATGTATATATTTTATTTACATTTTTTTAAATTTAATGGTGGATACGTGACAATAATAATTAATATGTATATTTTAACATAATATAATAATTATTAAATAATATTTTGTTTCTTATTTTATAAATATAATAAATTATTGCCTATTAATTAACTATTAAAAATTTGTATTTCACTCTATTAATTTCGACATTTGTATTATGTATAAAGTTGTTACTACAGTATTTGATACTGTATGGAGTAGTAGGTATGAATGTATGATTATATAGGTACCTAAATTAAATTAGTCAAAATTAAACATACAAGATGTAACAATAAAAAAAAATATTAATAGAAACAATTAGGTACCTATACGAGAAATTAACGATATTTATCCAATCATCTCTATATATCTTTAAACTATGTAAAGGCATCTAAATTTAATACGTTAACATTTTTGTTGCTATTGTTAACAAAAGATTATGTAAAAGGTAAAACATCTCTTTTTCAAAACTATCTGACAATGACCGCTTTTCATTATAAATTTATAAGTATTTATTAATAATTTTCATTAGTAATTATTATATATATTTTATAACAATTGTATAATTTTGTATATTATTTTTCGGTATAAAATTCGTTATAAACAATTTATACTGCAGTACCAAAATAGCATTGCAAAAACTACGAATCGGGGCCAAAATTAATATGTTAAAAATAACACTTTTAAATACTAATCCGTCTGGTGGTGGTAATAGTGGTAGTGGTGGTCCATTTTGGCGATCTTCAATGTCCAGTGCAAGATTAGTCATTTTTTTTAAAAAAAAATAAATTAAAATATATATCCACGAGAAGAAAGAAAACGTTCAATGTTAATTTAGTTTATATGTGTTTGTTCAATTAGTCATGAGTTTAGAAGTCTCTGTTCCCTGGAGGTACATATACATTTTTCTATATTTTTTTCTATAATTATGTTCTTTTTATATAGAAATATAATAATAAACATTTAATTTATTTCTGATGTTAAAATAATTATTCTATTTTTACTAATATCAATATACCTACCAAATTATGTGCGGTTATAACGGATTGAATTAATAATCAGTAATTCACTATCTAGGTACATTATATATATTTTAAACATATATTATAGTAACGTACGTATTTATATTGACAATTGTATACACTATAGTCTATATCTATATTAGCTATATTATATTTATATTTTAAAGTTAGAAAATTTAATTCATTATTTTAATATGGTGTTAAATTAATTTTAGAAAATATTTTCTACATTATCAATATACACGTGCCATTTTGCTTACACTTACACATACGAGTAGGTACCTATTTTATATATTGTAGCATTACCATAAAAGTATCGTTAATACTTCAATAATCATATTTAAAATACAATAAAATCAATATTTCGACATGGGTACATATTATATTTGCATTAACTATAAATACAACAGTAGGTAATACTAGTATTTGGTTCAGATATTAATTATTATAATTTTATTTTGTAATACATAATTATAATATATTTTTTTAGATTATTATCTATATATATATAGGCATCGAAAATCTTTCTTTCTTTATATATATTTATACTTTATATGTTATCGCATTGAAGTGATATAGTGTATCTATGAATTGTAATATTATAATAGTTGAGTTCTATTTTTACTATCTACTAGTATGTTCGCCAGTGGGGTAATGCCAAGTTTATATTTTATTTCATTTATACATTAAAGTTCTTGAAATCCGATTTATAGTGATTGCTGTAGCCTGCTGTGTTATCTAAATTAACTCAATATTTAACTACAAATTGCATCAACAGAAATTAATATTATATAATTTCCTTTCTGTAGCCTTTAGGTATATTTCAATTTCAATGGCATACCTATTATTTAAATTTAATTTTCATATGCGAAAAAATTTTAAAAATTTACTTCAAAGTTAATACAAATAACAAATTTAAAGCAGATTGCAGATATGTTTAAAAATCAAGAAATTTAATTAAATAAAATAAAACAATTAAATTTAAAAAAAGTTTCTGGACTGGGGTGGGAGTAAATATTAGATAATAATAGTAATAATAATAATAATTTTAATTATATTTAGGTAATTAAAAAAATTAAAAATCTTATAATAACTTATTGGATAAATATGTATAGTAAAATAATTTGAGGGATGATTAATTCCTAACCTTGATAGTTCTTATATATACCTGACATCTGTATTATAACTGTTAATAATTAGTTAGTGCCTAGAACATATATTATTTAAATAAAAATAAACTTTTTTTTAATTTTATTTTTGGTAAATTAAGTAGTAAATACTTATATTATACCTACTTATATTTGTGTGTGTAATTTTTATTATTAGAATCAATAATTTATTAATAAATTAAAATATGTTTGAACTTTGAATACTATAGTAAATACAATGTATATAAATTCGATAAAAAGTGTACGTATTTAAAAATAATTTAATATTATTTTTTTAAAAATAATTATTTTGACCAAATTTAATAGATATGTTGGATAAGGAAGTATTTATTGTTGATAGTGATACTACAAATTATGACAAAATAAATAAATATTATTTATAGCAATATAAAACTTAAAATAATTAGTAAATTTGATATTTATCATTACTTATACAAATATCAAATTCTCAATTTCGAAAAAAGTGAAAATTACATTTATTTGTTTTTATTTATTTGTTAATCGTAGTACCATAGCCAGAATTTTTTTTGGAAGGCCTAATTTTTTATGGCCAATATTCAATAAGGAAAACAAATTAAGTTTGAACTGTACTGCTGATGTCTGATAATATAATTCATATAATTAATACATAAATTGATGTAATGATTAGGTACAAAATTTTACTACCTACATAATATGTAAAATATCTATTTACCCAGTACAATTTTCAATTCTATCATCTATCATCGTACAATTTTTGAAATAGATTTCGTCAAAATTACAATTTCTGTGAATTTTCTTCATTGTCTGGTAGTTTTTCCTATCTTATATGCAATATGCTCAATTTTGAGAAATTCGTATAATGCCCTAAATAAAGTATTAACTAGATAATCTTATGTTATTTATGGTAAAGAGATCATTATTTTTGGTCGAAAATATGGTTCATACATAAGTTACAAACTAAAGAAAAGGACACACTATTGTAAAACTAATACATTATTTGCTTCGCTTCGCTTAAATCTAAATTAAATTGTATTATATAAAAATATAAAATATTTGATAAAATATGGGTAAAGCGCCCGAAGGGACATGAAAATTTTTGGTTGCCTTTTAATTTTGCTCCTGGTAACAAAATAGTCCCTGTGTCAGCCGTCGGACTATCACAGTATCACGTAGATAAAATTGTATTTTTAATTAAATTAATAAAATTATTGTCCTCTGAAATTTCGGGG
>JAIUCT010000019.1:5837848-5970504 GCA_021307375.1 Tetraneura akinire | reverse complement strand
TATTTTTAATTAAATTAATAAAATTATTGTCCTCTGAAATTTCGGGGGAGGTGGCTTGATCCCGAAACCCACCCCTAGCTACGGCACTAGGGGATATTTCAGTTAATTACTTGTTATTTATAAGTTATAACCACTTAATATGATAATGATAAATAATAATAATAGTCATTAAAATTATATGTTTAGGTATGTTATTGATGTTTTTTATACCTATAGGTACTAATATATAATGATTACCAGAAAGTTAAATTAATTACCTACAATTTAATTTATTGTCAATGATTTATATACGAGTATATACATATATATTGTAAAATATACGTAACTTTCTCAAACGCTAATATTATCAGTAAGTTCTATAAACAATAATGTTATGTTTAAAAAAATTAAAAAGTAGTAAATACAAATATAATTAAATTTATCTATTTATATAATATCCGAAAGCCAGCGAGAGATAACTATAAAATTAAAAGAAATGTTTCGATGAGTCACGGTTGTATAGACTCCTCGGGTGCATGCATATATACAACTCTCCCACATTCCTATGCATAAAAATCCTAATAAATAACTCTTACGTGACTGATACTCTGGACCTATGTAAATGTAAGGTGTACATTTATATTTACTAAATATAAAGAAACAGGTTTATCGTTTATATCATTTCAGTTTCATTGGAATTTATGTTTTTTTAACTCGTAGGTATATAACGTTTTAACACTAAACTTCTTTTTTTGTTTATTTGTTTTATTTTTATTTTTAATTATTATTATTATTCTATCGATTATGGCCTATATGGATGCTGTTAGTTTTTTTAAATTTTCAATGTAATTATTATCGACTATAATATATTATATCGTCCATAAAATATAAAATCATCATATTTTAAAATATGTATATTTATTAAATATATAAATACAAAATTTTTAATTTGTTTTTACTTTATACACTTATAAATTATAATAGTTAAAATACTTATAAATATATATTTATATATATATTAACAAGATGTACTCGTTTAATTAATTATTTAAGTGGGTACTTAATATTTTGTAAGTATACTCCAACTATACATAGGATATTGTATTGTATACCTATATATTATATTATAATTTGAAATTTTTAAAACATTTAGTTACAAATTATAACACAAATTACAAATGTTAAATACAATGTGCAAATGTACATGTTTATGCGAACACACGATTTGTTCCACACTGTCACACAAGATTTACATTTATTAATTAACAGATGAAATAAACGGAATTGTTTTGGCGTAAATTTGGTTATAATATAACCAAATTTATGCATTATATCATACCATTGCAGTCCACTTAAAAAAATATTTAATGGCCCGTGTGATATTTTGAAACGTATGGAAAATTAGGTTTACTAATTAGAATTCGCGTACAATATACCAATTATTATATTATATAATGGTGCATATATAATTCATCAAAGTAATTGTATTAATGCTATTTTTACGGTTTTAATTTTTAATTATTAGGTAGGTAGGTACCAAGTATATAAAAATAATTTTTTTTTTTTTTTAATATTTTCATTACCTAGTAAAAAATAGTATGTGCATCAATCGAAACATATTTTATAGTGTTAAATATTTCAATTTAAACATTTATTTACGTATATAGATTAGTAATCATTTTTTTTTTTCATCCATATTTTGATATATCATACAAATATAAATACTTATACAATATTTAAAAACATTATATTTTATGTATAACGTTAAACTTGAAAATTCAAGTAATACAAGATAGGTATATTAAATTTTATTTGGGAATTATGGTTTTTAAGGATTCCTTTAAAATTTTAACGAGGATGCTGCAAGGTAATAATATTGCACAACAATTAACGGAAATAATAACATGAACGATATATACATTTAATGCTAGACAGTAGACATTCCACGAAATTTAATATCTCGACATAATTATAACGTATTAATTATTTGATTTTAACATATACCCATTTAATACTTTTACTTACCTATAATTTATATAAGTAGATAGTACAGGTTAAATTGACGTGAGTCAAACCTCTACTTATTATATCATTCTGTGTTTAGTGTTCTAGTTGCAGGTATATAAATATATAATATAATAATAAAAGTAATATGTATAAGTATATAATAATATCTGGTATATAATAGAAAGAACTAAATACTCATATATCTCATAGGTAATAAATTAATATCATCGTGTAATCATATTTTATATAGTGCGTCACTTGTAAAAACACTATCACTTATATTCATTTCCAACAAGTGACCGGCTTATTTATAATAATATACAGGGTATCACATTTATATTTAACATTGTAGCATTGATTATAGAATAGACTATTTTATAATCAATTATTGTAGTTGTAGTAAACTAGTAATTAAAACTAAATAGGTATTCATATTGAAAAAGATGTATTGGTATTCCGTAGTTTTTTGTTTAATAACGTAATTTAATCTATACGAGTAGGTGGTATACTACCTATATAACTATTTAATAAACAATTCATGGATTTCAGAAATTTTCACATTTTACTATTTTTTAAATAAAAAATGTTCATCTAAAACATATTCCATTAATGGCTTATTTTGATTAAGTCATCTGTAAATGTAGTTCATAATTTAATTTTCATAAATAATGCTTATTGTATAAAAACCTCGATAAAAACTATAAAAAATAAATATATTTACAGATGATTTGATTATGTTATAATTATATATTTATACGAGTATGACTTAAGTATTAACAATTAACATATACCTAATACGATATGATTTATATGTTAAAAACATTGCATTTTATTTTAAATTTATAGAAAATTAAACATTTCAAAGTTGACTATTATAGTAGAAGTATATTATAGTATATTATAGTATATTATAGTAGAAGTTGAATATTATATTCGATATTGTTATATTATATAAATATAAATAATTTAAGTCGTCATTCACTAACCCGTAGCATACTATAATAATTATTTATTACGATAAAAAATAAAAAAAAATAATCTAGAATATATTACCAATCGTTACATTATCTTGATACATCCTGTATACTTACACTGGAAACCGGACAAATGTGCGATTGTTGCAGTCAATTCTATATGAGAACGAAACGATATCGTGTGTTGCTCGCTTCTCTCATTCGGTACCGATACGCGTTCGAGTACGCACGTCTCTTATTAAGTGCACAATCCATTATTAAAATTTATTTTATCTTATAACCAGTATAGTGTTGAGTTTGTACGTGTTTTTATCGGGAAAAATATAAACATTTTTGTATATTATTCGGTATGGCGACCGCAGCCGAAACTCCGTCGAAATTGGATAGGACCGACCCAAGAGTACGAAAGCTTGTTTATAACATGTATCGAAACGTTTTGGGAAATTATAACGATAAAGCCAACGCTATGTTGGACGCGTTACCGGAAAATCAGGTGACTCAAGACCAAGGAATCGATCGGCAACTCTCGAGTATACTGTAAGTCATCCACGGGCGCATAGTTTTTTCTGTTTTTTCGCATATTATCTTGATTTTATGTTTATTAAAAATTCAAATTGGGTAGTATAAAAAATTACCTCCTATTGAATGCAGAGCGTGTAAAATATTGAAAATTAATATTAATCTATGAAATTTTATTATTATAATACCATAATAATATAGTATCTGCTAGAAAAAACCAACAAACGTTTATATTAATAATTTATCATTAATATATTATTATATAATTTTGTAATATATACTATTAAATCTAAAAGCCTTAATTTTCTTAAGGAATTTGCATATGTGTATATATTAATGTATATTATACAGTCATCACATTATTGCCTGCAGCCTACAAGTTTTTATAGTTGAAACAATAATTATATAAACAATTTTATAAAAGTGTTGGATTCTCTGATATTCGCGTATTTGTTATTTGGCGGTTCTTTTTCGTGTTATAGTTAGGTATTATAATATATTCAAATGATTTTTTCTTTCAGTTTTATAATGTAGCCGGTCTCATATTATATTCTCGTTATTATTGCCATTTAATATATTATTATTTCAATATAATGACATCATCATATACATATTCATTACATATAAGTTATACAGAATTAAATATTAATACTCTCATAACAATATAATTATAATATTACCTATGTAAACATTTTTTTTTTTTTTATACATAACTATATTCATTTCTTTGTTTAAACTTGCAATTTGCAAATAATTTATATACATAACTATAATATTTGTAATTGAAACTTAAGAATATTTTTATAACTCGATACCATAAACAAATTCAAAAAGTTTTTGCACAAACGCTAAAGTATTTTTTATTTTATTTTTTTTTTTTTATGTATCATTTGACGGTTAAAAATAATCATATAATCATACGTTTTTGTGAGTGTGACATATTGGCATTTATAGAATTTAATATTTGAAATTATTATACAAAAATCTCAATGAAACAATGTTTCTATTAAATTATACATACCAACGAATAATAGTAAATATGTCCGGCGCATTTTTATTGAAACAGGTGGTTTTATTCAAACTAAACTAACTATATATTATTTAGTATTTACTAATATTATATATTTATATTACATATTTACATGCATACTAATTTATAATATTCTAATATTAAATACGCTTTTAAGAACCAATATAAATCGCTTTTAATTAATAATAACTAAAATCTTAACTTAAAATCAATTAAAAAATTGAATTATTTAAATATTAGAGTATTAGACTCTATTTATATGCGTGTAAATGGGTATATTAAAAAATAAAGGTACACGTAGTAAAATATAAGTTTTAAGTTTATAACAATATAAGTAATACATTTTACAATAATTGTAAAATGTACAATTATTGTATGATTGTTCCTCGTTATTTTTTTTAATATTAGGTATATCGAATTTATCTTAAGACTTATACGTTTATATTATTTATTCAAACTCAAATTAACTTTTTATATAATTTAACTTTATACTCATATGAGCTAAATTCTAAATAAACTATAGTGTCATGAATCATGATCAAAGTATTGGCGAAATTTTTTGTTTAAATAGTTTTAATACTATTAGATAGGTATTCTAAATGTACTTAATTAAATGTAAGCTATAGAGAAGAATGAGCTTGACATTTTAAATTATAAAATTTAAAATTCCAACCTTACCCGTTTATTTATAATATGGTTTTGCGAAATTTGCCAATTTTTAAACTAATTAATTACTTTATGACTTTATCAATATAATTTATTGACTAATAATAATACTTATAGTATTAATTTGAAAATGGAAATTACCATATTTTTATTAATTAAAAGATATAATTATATAATTATATTTTAATATTAAATGGAAGGTTAATATTATTATATCATTATAAATTATAAATGATCTTTAATCAAATAGTATATTTCAATACTATAGTTTAGGTTGAAAGAAATTTAAAACACAGGAAGAAATAATCAAGTGCATTCCTTCTTTTTAAATAGTATTTACTTATTAATTATTATATTAATTATTTAAATTTGAAAGTATATTGTCTAATAATAATAATAATAATTAATAAACGATTAGATACACATATTTACACATATAATAATTATATAATATAGTATTGTTGTTAATTCTTTATGCAGTAGCCTGTGCCTACATATAATGTGTAATACTATGTACAGTACAGCCGTGCTTAGCGAAAACAGGAAACTCCATTTTTCATAAAAAGGATATTTTTGTTCCTATAGGTAAAATTAATGGTTTTACACCGATTTTTGATGTAAAAATAGCGTATTTCCTATTAAAACACATATTAAAATGAAATTTAAAATGAGAAAATATGCGGAAGTCCAGTATATTTGATGATTTCTAAGCGAAAACACGGTAAATCCAAATACTAAGCAAAAACTCGGTATATCACGTGAAAAAGAATGGAGTTACCGTGTTTTGGCTTATGTTCATACGTTAGAAAAAAAGGGTATGTACGTGACACAAAATTCAGTCACATTTTATGAATTAAAAACAATGATTATTTGCTATATTATTTTGTAATTTACTAAACTGATATTGTTAAGAATATAATTATGGTCTCGACGTCACTGTATTTATCCTTAGCATTTATTATCATGATAATACGATCAAACGCTTAGTTTAAAAATGTTAAATAATGTAATACTAATACAATATAATACAACACGGTCTCACTTTGAGTAGCTACCTTATAATTATTCGTTATTATAATTTATAAATTATAACTTATTAACTTATAGGACCATTAGCATAGATTAAATATACACAGATAGGCCACGTAATAATAAATAGTGGCAACAACTATACAATGTATAAATTGTATAAATTATTTTTTTTAAACTGAAAGGACTCAACGATATTTCCACGTAGATAGCGCTGTTCTGTAGTGTTTTTATTGGTTAATATTTAAAGACTAATTTCAATTATAAGACTAGACTATAATAATTAAATAATAATTATTTACATTGGTCCAAACTCAAACTCATATAATCAATTCCCTCAGGACAATTAGGACCCCCTGTTATATAACCCGGTAAGTCCATTATTATGGAGTTATCAATTTTTCGCTTAGTACTCCGATGTTAATTTTATGATCATTCCATTTTCTAATTAAAAAATTCAATAAAGTTAAAATACGAGTAAAGTGTTCAACCAATTTACTAGATGTAAAATTAGATTTTTCTGCACAAAGTTTGACCAATTTTTTGAATAAACACTTTTTCTAGGCTTTATTTACTGTTGAAAACGTTATTTGGTGTTTCCAATAATCATGTTAACTGGAGTTATCCTGTTTTCGCTTATCGCGGCAGAGTACGTATATGTATATTTTTAATTAAATGTCAAAAGAAAATTATAATATAAATGTTTTGATAGAATGTTAATGCATAACAATTTATTTGTGTACCTATAGGTAGTAATAATAAAATTATGATATGATTGAAAAATATAATAAATAATATTTGCTTATATATCACTAATTTCTAACTAGTAAATAGTTGGGTATATTAAATATTAATATTTTATTGAGTAAGTGAACGATGCCGGCAAGTGAAGCAAGCTGTCCCTTACACTTGAAAACTATAAATTACTTAGGTTTTTTGAACTCAAAAATTTAGTAATTTAAAATTATAACCTAATAAGTAATTTTAAAATATATGTTTTACTTTACCCAAAATGTTCGGTTATTGTATACAATGCCCGAATTTCCTACCTTGCCCGTAACATTATATTATATGTCTATATAATATAATATAAATGTAGTACTATAGTACAGTGACGTAGCCAGGGGGTTTAAGGGTTCAAACCCATCCCTTTGGTTTTTTTCTATATATTATGGTATTGGTATGTATATTAAAAGCATTTTAATACAAAAGTACAAGTATAATGTTATCGTCTTAATTTATAAATACGCATAGGCGTGTTTACGGGTATGGCCACTCTGGCAATGGCCAGACCTACAAAATCACTTTTATGACCCGAAAAATACTCAAATTTTCATGAATAGCATATGTTTCCGGTTGGAAAGTAAATGTTTTTGGTATTTTATTTAGGTCATTTTTCGAATTTCTCAAAATTGACCCTAAGCGGTAGAAAAAACGGCATTTTTCACGAAAACTGAAATTTCGATGAATTCAATATTTCACAATAATTCAAGCAATTTTGAAGACTTTTATTGAAGTATACTGATATATATCTTAACCTATTTCCGAAATATTAATATATTCTCAACACTCAATTTTCTAAGGGATAGTAAACGACAAAAAAATAACGAAAAAACGGCAATTTTCACGAATAATTATTGGAAATGTAATGAAGTACAGATGTGTGTATATGAATATTATTTTTTTTTATACGTTTTAAAATTTTAATAGTATTATTATATTACTATACTATATTTTTCTTCTGTTTTATACAACCGCCTATATGAAAATTATAAATAATGCGAATGTGAAATATATATAATATTATAAATACGGTGACCAGACGTACTCTTTTTCGTAGGCAGAACATTTCTTGATGCATTGTTTTAATTTTCTTAATAATCGTGATAAAAACATGAAATTATACCTACTTTTTTTTTAAAAAAAAAAAAATATTAATTTATATTTATATTTATAATTTTTTAAGTATTTAGATAAATTTTTAAAGAAAGAACATATTATTTTATGATGGTAGAGGGTGGTATATATTTCCGAATAAAAAAAATTTTTTGGCCATACCTGCGAAAAGTTTCTAGACACGCCTATGTATATACGATAGACTAAAAATAAAAATGGCATAATATTTATTATTATAATATAATAATATTATTATTAGGTATATAATATTTACCTCGATATTTACTTTTAAGTTTTAAATAGTGAATTATTAGTGAAGCATCGGAAAATATTTCATAGAAATAAAACTATTATCAATTACTGACGTTTTGTCAGTCAACTGTTGTAGTGTAGAATTTCGTCATATTATTATAACTACTGTCGATAGCCATATTTAATTATATAATTAAATGAAGATTATTGGCGTTCTATTTGGTGTATACGTGTAACCTAACCTAACCTATGTCATAAACTCATAATACATTATCACTTTATGGTTATCCTACACTGTGTTATGTCGGGTGCTTTTGTTTACGGTCTTACACGATTTTTCATGTTTTTATTTTAACTTTTAATATTAATTGACAATTGTTTTATTTTTTATATTTATAATTTCTACTTAAAATGGGTACCTAATAAGAGAAAGAGTACAAATACAAATACCATTTTGAACTTTTTTTTTAAAAAAATGCTCTGAATCTAATATGATGGAAAATAAAACCGAGGAAATTTATATTTCTTATACTGTGAGAATATGTATACATGGCTGCATCCGAATTGCGTGCCAAAAAGAAGAGCAATGTTGATTGTAAACCGAATTGCGTGCGCGTATTTTTCAAAACGTGTCCGAATTGCGTGCGGAGTTTTTTCAAAACAGGACTGAATTGCGTGCGAATATTTTTCGAGTTATTTTGAATTGCACGTATAAAAATTTGAACATACGACCGATTACTATAGTTTACATTTTATAAATTATAAGTATATATCGATTATTATGATGTACTGTATGCATAAAATTTTCTAATTTTGTAGGAATTTTTATGTACCTATGTATAAATTATAACTTAGAATTTATACATAAATAAAAATTTTGAAATAACTATTGAAATATTTTGAATTTGTCTACTGGTACATAATTAATTTGATAACAAGTAATGACATTATGAAGCCAGTAAAACTACATATATATGAATATTTATTTATAATATATGAGATATAACTATATATAGTAGTATATACTAATTTATTGAATAACCCCCCCTTTACAAATTTCTGGCTATGCCACTGCTATAGTAGTCTAGTAGCTACATGATATGATATTAATGTTTAATATATTGTACAGATGGACTTAGTTTTGTTTTTTCTTATTTAGGGGATTCGAAGCGTCGATTTTCTTTCTCTGTCTAACACATATAAAAGATAGGGATTTACACGTTTTCTACTTCCAACGTTACGATCGATCTAGTTATGCGATAAGAGATCTGAAAACGGATTTGAATTCGTTAGAAAGTCTACTTTAGATTGACTTTCCCACTTTTTTGAAATTTTTTTCTCATTGTTAAAATAAATTTTATTTAAAAATTTATAAATATTCAATTTTTGAAGAATTTAGGACAAAAAAATGAAAAAAGTGGGAAAGTCGATCTAAAGTAGACTTTCTAACGAATTCAAATCCGTTTTCAGATTCCTTATCGCATAACTAGATCGATCGTAACGTTGGAAGTAGAAAACGTCTAAAACCCTATATTTTATGTGTGTTAGACAGAGAAAGAAAATCGACGCTTCGAATCCCCCTTAAAAAGATAATATATGAACTGAACATAATTCACGTTTATACATAATACGTTTTCGTGGGAGACAGTGTGAATTAAAATTGTCTAACTCAATTTTTCATTTTTTTGAGTTACTGCCTTTTTCGTTATGCATGTCGATATTACAAAACACACATATATGAAACTTTAAAATATTACACTTCTAACAAAATGTTGAATCGATATTGTAGGATGTTTTTACTGTCTGCAATTAATTTTTTTTCGTTTGGATTTTTGGAGATCATTATAGTCTAATTACCTCGAGATATTTCCGCATGCGTCGCGCGGCGTTTCCCACTAATAATAGGTACTTATATTATTTAATCGAATTATTGAGACGACCTTAACTACAGACCATACCTATACCTATACAGTATACACGATCGTGTATGTTATCAAATGTGGAAGATAAACAAACTAGAATAAAATTCAACGTGAGAAAAGGCAAGGTTGAAATATTATGTGTTTTCTGTTTGAAGAGTATAGAAAAAAATAAAACACCGGCGCCCGTTCAAGGGCACGGACGAGGCTGATGCTCATAAAAAAATAAAAATCACAAGAAATAATATCCGCGGATAATATGCCGACAGCTGTGGAGTAGAGCTAATTTAGGTCCAAATATGGTATCTTGTCCCCCACAACGACAATATTTCAAACGTTACGTGTGTGCACTATATGTATACCTATTTATCATATATTATTTTAAACCGCTCGGGATTCATTTTCAACTCGTTATAATAAATTGTATAACGATTAAATTATTTTTAATAACTGTATTAATTTTTTCCCAAATATTTTTTAACCTGTATATTCAATTACGTATTGTTATAAAAATAATAATAATTATTAGAATTAATATTATAATATATAATCATATAATATGAATAATAGCGATGAACTCAAAATAGTGCCCATTTAATATAATATTTTATTTTATTAATAAAAATACACTTGTCAAGCGTGTTAATAAAAATAATATATTTATATTTTTTTTTTTTATTCTGTGACAGGCATCAGATAGGAGCGAACAACTTAGCTGGAGACATGTCCGCACATCCCCCACCACCACCACCACCACTACTGAATATTGGTAATTTAACGAGATTATATTATTAATAATAACGATGCACACATATGGTTTTTAAAGTGTATTAAAGTATTAATGATAAACGTCGATGTTTTGTTTATGACGTTTATGTAAATTCTATAACACATAATGCAAATAAACGTTAATTTTTATACAGGAGGTACTTTACAAGGTGCTCCAGTCCCGCCTCCGCCACCTCCACCCATGTTACACAGCGGACACATTCCAGCTATTCGAATAAAAACTGAGGTACTGATTTTTTTTTTTCCACATAAGTAATAATAATTAGTACCTATATGTAATGATAATACATGAATTATTATTAGGTACGATTGTTAACCATATAGTATTCGGAATAGGTATAGGTGTTACTGTTTTAGGTACGTTTTATATATTATAATACCTATATATTTAAATATTATCAAAATATTAACATTCTATACATAAATATAGTATATAATATATCTATTGTATATATAAATAATAAATACACATCTATAGAATTTAGTCTTTATATAGCAATAATAATATATAGGCTAATTTTTATATCATTTGATTCAAATATTAGCGAGGAATAATGCGATTCCAGTAAAGATAGATTTAAATATATTGATAATACAATCATATAAGTAATGTATAAATTTAATTATTATTATAGGTACCTAATTAAACAAACGATTATTACCTACTTTAAACATTCGATAGCGTATATCGAGTAATAACGTACCTATAAACAGGTATTAAATTGAAACGGAATAATGGTAAATAATAAACGTGCAAGAATTTCCTTATTCACGTATTATGAAAATGCTAATAAAATTATAATAACAGTTTAATTATTATAGATATAGCTACCTATACGCTATACTTAATAAAAATCTATTGTTATTATTATTCTTTTATATTCCTTAGTTATTGTCAACAATAGTTGCACTTATTTATTTGGTTTGTTCCTACTATAAATTTATCACTGTGTTATTGCGATATTTATTATAACTTTTATGTTCTTTAATTGCATTCCTCTGTAATGTACCTGAGCATTATTGTTTATTGTTAATTGTTATCGTCAAAAAAACATTTATTACGCAATTTTTAGTTCTTACATGTTGCATGATTTAATTTTAATACTTTCTGATATAGATAATTCATTGGTAAACGCAATGTTCTTTTTTTTCTTTTTTTCTTTCTATAAACTTAAGTCTTATAACGACTTATCCAGTAAAAAGTGTAAAATTGAAAATAATACGTATTATATTTAATTTATATAATATTATATGTTTATACATGATTAATTAAACCGAATGTGTTTTGATAATTTTTCTAATTATTTATGTTTTTTTTTATAATTATATAGGTATCTATAATCTATTTGTTTAAATACTTATTTAATAAATAATAATTTTAACAAGTACCAATTTAAGTTATTATCAAATCTCGAATGTATGTAGACAATATATTGTATTTTTAATTTAATAATGTTTTAAATTTTAATATGATTAACAAAGAACAATATTTTTATTAAAATGTAATATAGGAATAATATTTCCGAATAGATCGAGTAATAATTTTTTATGTTAAATTTAGTCATTTTCATGTATAACGTCGACGATAAAAATGATTAACATTAGTTTATATTAATTATTAAATAATAATAATACGATATGTCGATATGATGTTGATATTAAGTCATTTTTTAGCTGAATGAACCTAGAGAAATACCTTCAACTATTCAAAATGCAATGGCTACAAAAGATAAAAAACCATTCACGTATCTACCGGGTGGACTGGATTTAAGCGAAATACGAAGCCCTCGGATGCAAAGACGCCTAGAAAGAAACGCTCAGACACCGCCAAGTCCGGAACAAGTGCCTCAAAAAGCGCCCGATTATCAGTCGCAGCAACAAGTGCAACAGGTGAAACCTAATTCTGAACAAAAACCCGCAAGTAACGTTCGTCCCGCTGCGGAAAGAGTATGTCTGTTACCCCAAGTTCAACAGCAACCACAACTGAACAAGGCGCCTACTCCTTGGATGCAGAAAGCCGCGCAAATACAACCTAACCCGGCGCCTTGGACGCAAAACAAGAAAGAATACCAGGTTGACCAGGTAAATATTATACTCGTATATACAATTGCTTATTATAATGTTGAATTATAATAAACGTGCATATTATTGTTAAAATACATACTTATACGATTATAAAATTGAATTTAAAAAGAGGCAAGGTGTCTACTTTTCAAATAGTTGTAATGTACTATAATATTTTCAATTACATTGTTTTTTTACATTTCCATTAAAAACAAGCTTCCGGTGTATTTTAATTTTGTATTGTATAAATTCCATAGAAGTAGAATTACATTTACATAAATATACAAAAATATTATTGTTCAGGTTGATAAATCAGAAGAACGAGTTGTACCCGTAAGAGTTGAAACCACCAGACAAGTACCATCACAACCATTGAAGAACAATATAAACCACTCGTACGATACTGAACCGATACAAGGACGCTCATTCAAAGTTCTTCAACAAATTACCGAACCAAAAAGTAATTAAATTATTAACTATTATGAACATAAAAACATATAATATTATATTATAATATATAATATTATTACATTAATCAATTACCATAAAAAGTTCAATCTCCATTCTCCACACAAAATTCGTGTGTTTTTTGCTGGTTCGTAAAACATGCAAAGTATAGATATATTTACTTTAATATTTAACCAATAAAGAATTGAACAACTTAGTTGATAATATTGAATACCTGAAAATTATAATGTTAAACAAAATTAATAATTCATATATGATTAATAAAAATAATATTATAACGAATGGCGATTGTAAATCTTATCATAGGTTTTAATAATTACAATTGTTTATTAATTTATTATGATTTATAATGGCAGCCGGCAGGTCTGTATAAAGATAATAAAAGGAAAACAAATCCATTTTAGTGTATGATAAATAATATTATCTTATTTATTTGTTATAACAATATTTATTTATTTTAGAATTTTAGATAATATTGTTTATGTTTTACGAGTAAACTCCAGTCGTAATTTTATATTACATAATATATACTATATTATAGTATTTAAATTAATATAGAGTCAAATAAAAAACAATATTAATAATAATATTTTTTTTTTTTTTAAATTATTTTAAGAGTTTGATAATATTGGTAAATGTTAAACCATTAATATACTATATATAGGTACATATTACTTACATTGAGCTATTATTCATTTAGTATAAAATTAGGATAATAGTACATAAGTACAAATTCCTACAAACTACAATAAGGACCAATATATTATATTATATTACAATTATATAATAGCATACTTGCAGACTTGCAGTGATAAAAGAACTGATGCGTATATATTGTATAAAAAATAATATATATTTTGTTCTTTTTAAATTCATTATTTTGTCCATTATTGTTTATTTATTTAATTTTATTCTGTTTTCTATAATATTATTTAATTTAAAATTAAACAAAGAATAAAAATTGTATATTATGCAGGTATATTATAATTTATAAAACTATATACAATTAAATTATTATTGTTAAATGTTTGAAATTGTAATCTTCAAAATATATTGACCATCAATCATCATAGACCATAGTAACTAGTAACTACCCATTTATTAATTTCCCGTGTGTAAACTTTTCAGGTGTTTATGATGGTTCTCAACCTTACAATAGTCAGTCATTACCTTTATCCGAACTTAGAAAGTTACAGTTAAATGAAGATGACCAATCGTTCATGAACAGAGTGAAATCTCAAGGTACATTTTATACGAGTACCTATATTATTTTATTATAATTTATTTTTGAAAATATTCGTAGAATATTAATATTCAATCGTTATACATATAGCTAATGTAGACATGGAAAATCCAAGATATAGAGGAGGTTCTATACCTTCTAAGATATTCAAAGTCTTGGATAATAGTGGTAAAACAAATTATATTATTATATACTCTGGTGGTGGTATATTATTATAATCAAGCAACGCTCGCTTTTTTAAAATATATATTATTGGCGCACTTCAAATTCAATCAAATATATATATGTAACTTTGTAAATAATATATGAATTAAAATTATTTTTGGGTTTTTTGTCCTTCTCATTTCCCAATAAATATATTGTGCGAATTGTATATTTAAATGAATAATATAATATATTGTATAGCACTAATGAAGGGATTATTTTTATACGATTATCAGTTGATGATGATAAATTTTTGCACAACGAAACGGATCCTCGTTACAGGGGTGCATCGATACCGTCTAGAAGTTTCCGATTGTTGCAAACGTTAACGAATTCTGCACCTGGTAAAATACGTTTTGTCAAATCCCTATGTGAATGTATAGATTTTTATTTTTTTTACTAACTAATTATTATTGAACTATTGAAGTATACGTAGGCTACGCCGATATAATATTGCTATATGCTTTGAGCTTATTTTATTATATATTTTCAGACTATGTTTAATTATATGCAATTGTTTATATGTATCTTGTTTAAATATTTACAGTTCCGGTGGACAACAGCAAACAAACGGTACCAATACAACATTATGTATCAGGTATAATACAGATTTAAAAACTTAATGGTTTTAACCAGCCTAACCGAATCTAATAAATTAAAAATAATAAACGATTCTTTTTATTTCTTGCAGTAGAGCCAATAGAATCCAAAATTTATGTACCACCATCAGAGAGGCCAGTTGGCACGGAACCACACAAATATACAGGAGGCTCTATACCATCCAGATCATTTAGGATGTTACAAGCCATGACCGGCCAAAATAACGGTAAATTGTTTAATTTTTATATTTTTAGAAACTAATGAAATTGGGCGATCAAATATGTGATACGATTATACAAAATAATTTAATTCCAAATATCTTGTACCCATTATGGTTCAATTACCTATTTTGTTTTTTTTTATAAAATTAATCTTATTTAACTAATTATTCCAGTGATTGTAATTTTCATACATAATTATAAGACAAACAATCATTACTATTACTATATTTTTAATTTTTATTGTCTTCGATTAAAAATTACCATATATAATTATTTTTATTACTATATTAAATATTTATAAAAGTTCATTTTACTTTTATATGTATAATGTATATATATATATATATGTATATTTAAAGTAGTTAATAGTTTGGACAAGATTAATAATATATTATTAATAATATTAGGTACATGAATATTTTCACCAAAATATCAAGTTATTATAATAAATACTATTTTTATGATGTATAATAATAAATAACAATAGTTATACCTACCATTGATTATAGAAACAATGGTTATACCTATATAGAATAATATATATAATATACCTTTAAATACGTAGGTAGTTAATAGTAAAAAAATAAGTATATTAATACGTTAGGTATATTATACAATATATAAAATTAAAATTATTTATATTCATTTAATTTTAAGGTATAGTAGGTACTATTATATAGCATATATTAAATATACTAGTTATATACGTACTAGTATATTTAATCTATGGTAGGTACTAGGTACTAATAAATAAATTGTATGTGTCGCATCCACTTGGTGAAATCGTTCATTTCACGAATTGGATATCCATTTCATGAACTTCGATCATAATATGCGAGTAATTTTTAAGTTCATGTAATGTATACAAATTTTATCCATTTCATGAATTTAAAAATGACCTATACGATATGATCAAAGTTCATGTAATGTATATAGTATATCCAGTTCGTGAAATGAACGATTTCACCAAACGGATGCGACATATGCAAATTTACCCACTAATTAGGTATATGTAATTCAATTCAACTGGAATTATAAAAAACGACTGTATTAAACAAATTATATATAAAAATAATTTAATTAGTATTTTAATATTAAAATTATAAAGAAATATTAGGTAATAAGCACAATGCACAAATACAATTTTATATATCATTATCATATACATGAATAAAATGTGTATAAAATAGTTTTGTTTTAGAAATTTAGATTATAATATTTTAATTTAATTAATTTTTTTTTTAATTTTGAGATATTTATTCTTACTGCATTAATTTATTCAAATTTTTAATATTTATTTTTTTAGCTCATTAGTCATTAATCATAAAAATGATTACATTTAAATAACTAATTTATATAAATTACTTAATTCTTACTCATTGTTTTAATTATAATATTAAATGAATCACATAACAATAATTACTTAAATATAATAAAGATTCTTATAATTTATATTATATTATATTAAAATTCATTCTTATAATGTTTTTTTTTTTTTTTTTTTAATATAAAAAATTAAAAATAGTACCCAAAATAATATCAATTGAAATTTTGAATGTTTATATATATCAACAATTATATTTATATTAAATTATTTACCTTGATCGTTAAATAATAGATTATAGATACATATCCAAATATTAAATAAACTATTTACGTAGGTACAAAATATGTACATCAGTGGTGTAATGGCCAGTGGAGCGTATAAGGGGGCAATCTATTAGATTTTGTTACTAAGGTTACCTAAAAATAATTTATACCTAAACTAAAAATAATCAATTGATAGGTATTTGATAATAATAAATATTATAAATTTTTCATTAGAAATAAAAATCGTATATTTTGTATATTTATTTTGACAGAAAGGGGGTGGGGGGTTTAACATTTTATATGATCTAAAATTCTAAACTAATCTATGGTAAAATTTTTAACCTATACTCAAAATTTTTATTACGACTACACCACTATATATGTAATGTGGTAATTTGAAATCAGAATCGGGATATTCTGAATTTATAAATTTTAATTTAATATTTTAATGATTAATGATTATATTATATATTTAAAAAAATAATAATTACGTATTTATTAGTAATTTTTTTTTAGGTAAATTATAATAATCAATTATTACTATGTATATTTTGTAAGAGATGAAACAATTTCAAATATTAAGTTATTTTTTTATGTTATTGAATTTGCTTTTTTAATATTGAATAATTATATTAAGGAAACCGTATTAACTATTTGACTATTTTTTAAAACGCATTATAAAAGAAACATTATTGTTTGAAGTTTACTAATTACTATCAATTTTAAAAAAAATCATATTATTATTGTTATTGATGACATATTATAATAACAATATTTTGTATTTTGTTTATAGTCTGAAAGTGTGATTTATTTTAATAATAAAATATTTATATATGTATAATGTATATAAATTATAAATTGTATATAAATACAATAGGTATATAAATATTTATGTATAATATAATAATTTATAATAATTTTTTTTTCTTACTAATATAATTTAACTAAAAATACAATATTATAAGAACAATTTAATTATCTGAATGACTATTAAAGGAAATAATCGTCATTCAAATATGTAGGTAAAAGGTATAATAACATTATAACAACTAATGTAAATATAGTGGTTTAGTTATACATAATTATTTATCGTATGAGTTACGACTTACGAATATAATGTTAAATGTTTATATTAACATATTATATTATAACACTAATTTCCAACATTTTTTTTTTAAATTTTAACACAAAAGTACAGAACTAATGAAAATAATTGATATAGTAATTTTAAATTTTTATTTAAAGAAGTGAAAAAAAAATCACTACTTATATTTAAAATTAATGTTTTATTTTGCAACTTTGTTTTAAATTGTTTACGTAATATGTTTTAACGATATCTGCAGTATATTGGAATACCTACCCACGTGTTTTATTGTACGCGTGTAGGCATTAGATATTGTTAAATAATAAAATATCGTAAATATCGCATTGAATGTTTGTAATAGTTTTAGTAAATAATATATATATTGTGTAAAAATTAAAAGTAAAGAAAGTAGTATTTCGTACAATCGTACTACATCTTCCAAGGACGCGTCGTTGTAGTATTGTAATTAGTTAGGTCGTTATTTTTTATTTTTTGTTTTTGTAGAAGAAGACGACGAATATCACTTACGAAATCAATCGATTTCCTCATATCCTTTTTCTTGTCCAGAATTTTGGCACCACTACAATTATCTAAAGGAATTTTATGACCAACATGCCGATTTGGCTCTTCAACAACAAACTTTGCAAAATAACGACGTCACGGTCACGTTACCAACAGAGACTACTCACGTCGCACACGTATTGAATACTATCGACGAAGAGGAAACCGCCGAAGATGATAAACCGCGGGAACCAGTTACTGCGGTCGTCGGTAAAGAGGACGGAAGTGATTCCGAATGCGAAGTGACCGTAACAATAAAATTGCCTTTGAAGAAAGTGAACGGATCAAATAAAACGGAAAAAGAAACGAACGCGAAATTCGATTCGCCTGTGGACTTTTGGCAACAGATCAATGACGGTGCAGCAGGTCTTGCTGCGGAGGATCATCAGGAAGTGTCCAATACGTGCACGTTGTCTTCAACTGCGTCGGGCAGTGAATCATCTGAGGATGCGACGACATTGCAGCCACCGTCAGATTCTGCGTATAGGTTGAATGCGGCAGTTAGCGAATGCGAACTTTGGCATAGTAAGAGCGAAGATGCCGATTCGGGAATCACCACTTCATCGACCGACTTCAACGGAACACTGCAGACTTCTGAGATGGACGTGAACAACAAAGACGGCGGCAGGAACGCGAAAAAGTATCAAAGAACGTGCACACACTCGCGACTTTTCACCTTCCTGCAAGATGACGACAAGCAATCGTTACAGTCGACTGTAGCAACTGCAGAAATGCCAGTGCAATCGTCGTGCACTTCCGGATATTCGTCTGCGGCCACTACTCCAACCACGCCGTCAGTGGTTAGGGGCAAATACGAGTCGGACTCAAACCGTACGGAATACGACAATTACTATAAGAGTTGGGAGTACGCCTGTCCATACTTTGGCTACGACATTTTGCCGTCCAAAGCATTCAAGACCATTCTGCATGGTAGCTGCTCATCCATCGCGAACAATGCCGCCGTCAAGTTCAAGTGTCCCAAAATTTCTATCGAAAAAAACGGATCTTAAACGTTTCTATTGTTCTTTCAAGTCACAACTATCTTTTTACTCTTTTTATTTTTTTACAATTTTATAAGGTATACACACATACTATTGTTTGAAATCTGTGAACGGTTGTTTTATTTTCTCTCTCTCTCACTGTCTCTCTCTCTCTCTCCAATATATATTATATACATAATATATATACATGTTTGTATCTATTTACTTTTACCGTAAACGTCGTTTATCTTACACACGGGTCAACTGGTCAAAATGAATAAGATAATTATTATGTACGTATACTATATAATATTTATACTTAACTTCCTCTGCAATAGCGTCATTTCAGTAATTTCCTGTAATTTAGACGAGCGATATAGAATTTTAATTTTTTAATAATATCAACATAAAATTCATCCTCTAAAATATATGGTTGAAAATTTGAATACTATAATGCATAATGAATAAATTAGTTATATTCTTCTAAGATGACGCCATCGCTGAATCAACTCTATACGAGATAAACGGGGGTTACGGTACGCTGTAATGTAATATAATTGTATTATATATTAATAAATATTGAATATACGTCGTAATACATTATATATTATCAATAGAAAATAATAGGACAATATTATTACCTAAATAGTCTTCTTAGGTCTGTGCTACGTTAACTATAATAATTATTATATTATTCTATCGTACAATCGTGGAATAATATACTATTTATATTATTATTATTTCTTAACTCCGCCTTTTGGAATACACGAGTATAAATATGCATATATATACTATACATATACTCGTATATATATATGAATATTTATTCTTGGAAATAAGAGAAATATTTTTAATATGTATTGGTCTAATGTATCAAATATTTGAACGTCTCTGTTTCATTGAAACATATTATATTTAATATGCATATTTTTTAACTAATTTTCATTAATATAATATCAAAAACAAAAGGTGTAGTTTGTGTTTGTGATTTTGTGTGAGCTTTATATATATTATACGTATACATAATAATAACGCCAATGATGTCGGTGTTTCAAATGTGCCCAGTAGGGCGGTATATAAATAGACGACCCCGGGTAGATTGTTCAGCGGTTCTATTTTATACGTTATAGAAGTTAAAACAGTCCATCGCTGTTGTCTGAAAACATTTGGAACACTTGATTATTTTAATTAATTAATTTTTTAATTTGTGTTAATGATTTAATTTAATCACATTTTTTTTTTCTTTATAGGTCATTTAGGAGAATCCGACTACTGATGATGGACAACCTCGTACGTCGAGTTATATTATAATCAAAATGCTTTTATACGCAATATATCGAATGATTTATTTGTATGTACACAGTTTTTATTATTCATTTTTGCTATATATATATATATAAATATTTTTATTTGTATAAAATAATTTAAACTATTAATATTATTAGCAGTAGATACTACCTAAATCGAATAAATAAATATATATATATTAACAATTAATTTTAACCATTATATTTTATGTAATTATGTCCCTATTAGCCCCTATATCCATATGATTTTATTTATGATTGAAAAATCCAATAAATCGTAAAGAAAGAAATATATATTGTAAAAATATTTAAGTTAAAAAATAATAATGTAATAAATGAGATTTAAATAAATTGCTTTCTATTTTATATTATAAAATGTTAATTTAACCTAAAACATATACATATATGTTATAACGTCGAACGGAATAAATTGCGAAAAAACAAATAAGTTGTACGAATATTATATTGACATACTGACACACTCGTACTGTACATCATCCATATGAGTCATATCCATAAATATGCGGCGTGGGATGATTAGTACTTTGTTCGTTTATTGGTAACTACGAGTATATAATACATTATTATAGTATTTATTACATATTATTATATATTTATTTTATATACATTTAATTCGAAATGAAAAGTGAAAAAATTGTGTTATAATCGGGGCAAGATTCAGGATCAAAGGAATAGAAGGTCAAGGTTGTATGTTGTATCCATTCGATAGGAACTCCTCTACAACTCTACAACTGGGCGCCCATGGGTGTAACGCGTAAAACTGTAAAGAGTATAATGTTGAATTTTAATTAAAATTTAAAATTTTTGTCAATTTTATTTAACATTATTGTAAAATATTGAAATATAATAAGAAAAATCCATATAAATACTTTATTAAATTTTGATTTTACTCAAATTTAAACTTTAAACTTTTAAAATTATGTATATAATGTTTGATTAAATTGACAATTTTTGGTATTAAGGTCTGAAAATTAGTATAAGTATAAGTATACTTACATATTACTTAACATCATATCAAAATATTAGAATAATATATCTCTATTCTCAATTTTTTTTATAGCTGTTTTAAGTTGAAATTTCAGTAAAATCAATATTTAAATTATTTATATGGATTTTTCTTATTATATTACAATATTTTACAAAAATGTTAAATAAAATTGACAAATATTTTTTTAAAAATTTTGAAAATATAATTTAAGCTGAAATACATTTTATTTAACTTAGTTCCAATTAATTGTGAATTATTACATTTACGATTTTTTTTTTTTTATAGCTGTTTAAAATATAAAAAAAGTAGAGCTGATAATCCTACCACAGGGATACAGGTGTGCAAATCACATTGTTTAATTTTAATTAGAATTTGAATGCAACGATTAACCATTGCATTCTAAAAAAATATTTTGAGCGAAGTTCTGTCAGATGTGGGGGCATATTTAGGTGACAATGGGATTTTATGAGCATTTATATTGAACTTAGAGAGACTTGAATATTGTATAGGATGTTCAGCGTTCATTTATATACCTACTATATGTGTGATAAAACTGCGTTTTAAATATTTAATAAAAAAATGTCAAAATTTTAATCAATACTTACGTTATATTGTCATTGGCAGGACTCTGATCCTTATATACCTACGGGGCGTCGTTTTCTTTATAATTTATGCGATAACTGAAATACGATTGCAACATTTATATGGTGATGGATTGAAATGCGTTTTGTTTTTATAAGCATATGGCAGTCGTTTATAAAACGTATACGTAATGATGTAACGAACGGACAATAATATACTATATGGTACTCTTAATATACTTAAGTATACATGTCGAAGTAATTTAGGTCGAATCAGGCTGATCCGAATGTTTCCGTGGGTTGAACTAGTATAATTTTACACCCATCGCACTTACATAACGATGATTTTGTTTTTGTATTAAAAGACTCGACGCGACGATACGACCGAGATTTCGTGTGCTCGCGAGAACCGCGTGAAAGTCTTTTCAGAAATCAAATCACAAGACTTGTAGATAGATGTTTGCAAGAGTGCCGCTATTTACCGTCGATCGCATCGCGATTTGAACGCCACAGAGACAGCTGCTGAGGATAGTATTACATCCATTAGATTAAATTCCATGTTATAATGAAAAACGCGGTAAGTATAAATTTATTATCATTATAGACGTTATATAATATAATATATCCACTTTATACAATATAAGTATTATTTTACCAAGTTCAAAACTTTACTAAACAATAATTTATTATCGTTCTTAATCATTAACACGCAAATATACGCGTTTGTATATTACTTTTTATTCATTTCGGTTAATTTTGAATACATACACAATTACAATATGCCAGCCTTCCACAATATGTAACGGGTCAGGAACTCAGGAATCTCTAAAGAAGTTCGAATATCTCTAGACAAACAGTACCTATAGTATATTGTTCAAAAATAATTAAACGATTATTATATATACAAAAAGAAAATTCTCCTTTCATTTCATTTTTAAATTAAAACGCGATTTTAGACACATCACAATATTTTCGTATGCTGTAAGTTATTTGTTTCGTTAATGTTTAATATCATAAAAAATTTAGAACTCGTAAAATAGATAATAACTGGTAATTGGACTTAAATAAAATTTGATTGAATTTGTTTTTCATCTATTTTGTGAGTCACGACACTAAAAAGTTTGACTAACCAGTGGAGTTAGCTCTTAGCTACTTACTTGATATATGGATAAAAAAAAAAAAAAAAAACGAACCAGAAACTGTTGTGAATTGGATAATATTGGTTAAAGCATATTGTATTTTATTTAAAATTGAATATTATTATTCATAAACAAATTTGTGAAATTCTATTTTATTTAAATTTTAATCTAAAATATCTATAACTGTTCTAAAACTCTATCTGGTATTCTGGTAGGTATATTAAATATTCTTATGCGAATATATAACAAAATGTTTAAATTCTAACATAGTTCTCTATTTATTATAAATTCGCATAGCATAATTAAAATCAATTTCGTCAAAAATACAATTTTAATATAGTTTCCGTGATTCGTGAACTTTACCAAATTTTTGTCAAAAAATCTCCTAAATAAAGTACCAACTATATAGGTACTAATTAGATTTAATTTTCTATTTTATTACTAAAACTTGAAAGAGTTTACAATAATTTACTATTGTTAAAATCAATGTTTTGCACCATCTTTATACATTTAATAAAATATAACCTTTATAATATATATTTAGACTTAAAAATCATAATAGCAGTTTCAAAATTTTATTACGTATGACGTATGTAAAATATCTTTGAGGACTTAATAAAATGTTCATCTTCTGAATTTATATTTTTGTTCTTTTGGTAGCTAGTTATTTTAAATTAATTTACTCAAATTTATAAAATTTTCTCCAAATTTTATCAATTTTTATGATAGAAGATAAAACTATTGAGAAATTTAGTAAACTGCCTAAATAAAGTATGACAAAATTCTCTACTTGAAAGTTGAAACATATTCCATTTAAGATAATTGGACTATCATTTTTACCTTAAAAGTGTGATTTTTTAAAAACACATATTGTAAAATTTTAAATTTTTAAACGGTATGAAAAAATAATTCCCATCATCGGATTTTCAAAATATTTTATATGAATATGGAAGAGTATGTCATTGAATATATAATCGCCGATAGGAGGTAGCGAAGGGTAGCCAACTAGCAAAGTATAGACTAGGTATACTATAGATATAGACTATTCCAGTCTGTAACCACAAAATGCAATAAAATATTATATTAAAAATTAACATAAAATTTGATTGATATCTATAAAATATTGAAATGATAGTTTTTTCATAGATGACAATCGTGTCATATGTAAACCTATGTCACGAAATTATTACGATAATTTCCGAAAGTAGACGAACATAGGAAAAATCCGACCGTACTGCTGTCCACTAGGTAAGTTATGGCATGCATGGCGGAGCGACGCAGATCCAACTCCAGAAATTTTGACGGTAACAGAAAACGGCGTCGCGTCGCCCCGACTTTCTAGTGGACTCTCAGCTTAAGAAATTTTCCAAATTAATTATTTAGACTTAAAAAATTTTAAATCAAAGTTGTCAAAATTATAGTTTTCACGAATTTTATATTATTTTAACCATTGTTCATTTTTCAATAGTTGTTCTATCCTATAGGAAAACTATTTATAAATTCAAAAAATCATCTTAATAAAGTATACTAATTAATTCCAATTTTCTACCGAAAACATATAGGTACCAACCTCATTTGTATAGTAGTAATCGGACCATTTATTCCTCCCAAAAAAGTGTTTTCAAACAATTCATATAAACTAAAAAAAATAAAACATAGCTACTTTGTAAAATCAATATATTTTTTATTTTGTTCATAATCTAAAAGTACGATTTTTTGCAATATTTTCCAGTGTATTATGAATAAAAAAAGAAATCAGAAAGTTTTCATATTCATAAAATCACGACTAAAAATTTAAAATAATATAATATTGTAATTTTTTAAAAGACAAAATCTAATAGGTACATTTTACAGTGTCTTTTTGCGGTGGTCTTTGGGTTGGTCGTATGCGTTTTTGGTATACAGTTCGACGAACAACAGCAACAGCTACAGACAAGGGAAAACGACTACAGTAATTATTACGACGAGTCAGCGGTAGAAACGTCGCGCACCCATCACAAACACAAACTGAAAAAGAAGCTTAAGAAACGACTGTTGCTCCAGTGTCTGTTGGAGCATAGGCGAAGACGACGGGACACGGACGGTTCTGGACGTTTCTTACTTCCAGTCGTGTTGCAAAGCACTAACGTTAACGTGGGCAACGGTCAAAGCGGATACGGCGGCGAACCACAATATGGAAGTGTTGGCGGCGGCGAACCACAATATGGAAGTGTTGGCGGCGGCGGATGCACGCAAATGCTTAACAATCACGGGCCATTGCATGGATCTTTAGGTTCGTTGCAAGGATTATTGGGATCCACGCAAAATCAAGACTCATCAGCGGATGATACGTCGGGAAGCCGAAACGGCATGTATTATGACTGGAACAGGTATGCCAGACAGTTCCACCGAAGTTTTGTCAGACCGTTAGTTCGGCTGTTCTAGAACTAGTTTAACACAATGTAATATAACATTAAGCATAATTTATATTATATAGACTACGCGCCATCGCGCCCAAAGAACAGATCGCTAAAAACGAAGTCGTAAAAAACAAAAGTACCTAATAATTAATTGATCAACATTAAATAGGCTGATTTTTGGCTTAATGGTTGTGCCCTTTATCTTATTCATTGAATAATTATTCAATCTTATTCGTTAATTCTATTTTTTATTTCACATGAATGAAAAATTCAAAGCCATAATTATAAATATTATAAATTATAGATTATGTAAAATTTGTAAATATTGTAATAAAATAATACATTTTAGTAAATAGATAAATATAATTTAATTATAGTGTTATAGAAACATAGTTTTACAAAATACTTGCATTCTTTTATAACTGTTTTTAAGATTTTATATTGTAATTTTAACCATAAAAAATTGTAACCTTGTGATTGAAAATTTTTGTATTACTTACTACATTATTATTATTATTATTATTCTTATAGTCATATATATATATATATATATATATATATTTACTTTATACTTTAATACCTACTTTATTAAAATTACAATAATTAGAATATTAAATTAATATATTATTATGTAAATTAGATATACAAATATCAAAATAATATTTAAATAAAATAAAACCCAAATCCACAAAAAATTTACTTTTATTTAAGCAAATACATATTTTGAAATTTGTTAAATTTTGTAATTCTAATGTACTAATATTTATTATATATCTCGACCATTTGTATTTTTTAATTAATTTTAAAACCCTATTTTCCTCATATCCATTAAATTTGGCTAAAATATGGCTATCTTATTATTAAAATAAGTCACAAATAATCAAGAATTAAATATGATTGAGACTATAGAAATGTCAAAAAATAAGAATAATTTGTTAAATTGGAATTTAAATTCATTATAAAATAACTTGTTAAAACTATTACCATAATAAATAATAAAAGATAATTAAATCGACATGACAGTCATATGTGATGACGTTATACACGGGAAGGTACATTATATAAGGGAAATGTACATACCGATAACGGTCGGTCTGTGTTTTGCACTGAAGATGGTAAAATTGTTATCGAAATATGTATTTGCTTAAATAAAAGTAAATTTCTTGTGTATTTGGGTTTTATTTAATTTAAATAAATTATCCATGAGTACTCAACAATAAATATGAAAATAATAATAAATTATGTTTAAATATACAAGTAAATTATTAATTTTTGTGTTAATCAAATCATTAAATAAAATATAATTCAATTATAAAATAATGTTGCATCATAACTACAACGATATAAACATTGGTGCAACCAGGAGGTACTTTGAGCCATTAACACGCCTTGAATAAAATAGCACCTCTAAAAAAACCGGAACTTTATGTTTTTTTATATACTCCTAGTACCCCAATAAATAAAAACAAAATGATTTATTAATAATATTATCAGGACTAAATCCTTGAACTATAACTATAATCTAAAATTACTGTAATATACAATTTATATTTAAATTAAATATATAATATAAGGAACAAAGATATTATATTATAATATTTAATAAAATTAGAGTGGCAAAAAACAATTTTTTTCAATATATTTTCTTCTTTATAAAATATTAAACATAATAAATAATTATATAATATGTAATACAAAGTTTATATGATAATATTTACATAATATAATTTTAAGTTTTACATCTAATCATATAATATATTTAACTAAAATAAAATGAATAGTTTTTTTTATTATATTAATTTCTTTTCAATAATAGATATCAACAATTTACTCATATTATACAATAAAGGAAAAACATGTGAAATATTATTTGTAAACATTTTAACTCAAATACGGAATGTGATAAAATAATTTAAACAATATTTTTCATAAAATCGAATAAAATGATTTTATACAATTAATTATTTAAACAGTAAACACGTATACAATATAACTTTAAAAAATAATAAATAATTATACATAATATATATGATAACAAATATACAATAAATTAATTTATAAACATACCTATTCCTTTATTAAATTACCATGAAAACATGATCAGAATACTGATCTCTTCATAATTTGGTAAATATGAACTAGATTTTATAAAACTTAATTGGAATTAATAAATGAAATAAGTATGTTGTAAGTATTTGAAATAAAAATGTAATAAATTGTATTTTAAAATAGCATTTGTCACAGTCAATAAAACAATAACTAAAGGTTGGTAACAGGTGTAATGGTCAAAGATACAATTAAATGAAAAAACAAATATTTATAAGAGAAAAAATTATGATACCTATTTTAGATATAATTACATTAGTTTAACAAATTCCAAGGACACTTCTATAGCTACTTATAGCATTGATTACAATGATAAAAAATATTGTTCATTAATAAAATAATAAATAAAAAGTCTATTTTATTACATTACAGAAAAAATATATCAATTTTTAAACATATATATTTAATAATTATTATACTGATAAATAATTAAGTATATATTATTCATAATAGTTATTTATATGAAATAAAATATCACTAACTTGATTTAGCATCAAATTCTGACCACGCATTGTTCAGTTCTACAAAAATTAATTTTGCAATATTCTCATTACATGTTCCAGTTTGCTAGAATAACAAAAAAGTACATTTTTATTTTACAATCAAATGAAAAATGAACCACTTGATAAAAATGTGATTAACTATCAAATTATATATTTCAATTGTGTTTAAAAATATGCCATTGAACCTCATTAAATTATTTCTTTCTTAATAAATAATAATTAATTTTGTATAATCATAAAATATTTCCATATACTCGTATATTAATAAAACTAAATAAACAAATTTAGTATTTTCCGTTATTTATTGCTACTACAAGATGTCTGAAATCAAGTTTAGTCTAATCCATTATCTGAGATCCATTATTAAAGATAAACTTTGAATATGTTTATAAAATTATAAAAATAAATACATTAATATAAAATAATAATTAAGTGTAATAATTAACATAATATATTAATGACTGAATAACATAAATGAAACTTTATAATAAGTCCTTTCATAATGACTAGCTAAATAACATTAAAATGGTTCTCATAAAAAAATTATAGTTGTTTATATAATTAATATTATAGACTTACTTTAAATAAATAATAATTGTATTAAACATGAATAATTTCAATATAATATTTTATAATACTCTAATTTATAAAAATAATGCTTAATTTATATATCTATTATATTTGCATGTATATTTAATATAGACCATAGCCTGATTCGTTATTTTACCTATGCTGAATAGCAAACAAACACTAATATTACTAATTTATAATTATTATAAATTACAAAAAATTCTATCACATGTGACTATAATCATTCCTCCTATGATTAATTATAATAGTAACATATAAATTTTACCTTATCAGGATGTACAGCCAGGCAGGCTTTCCTATATGCTTTCTTTACATCAGCATAGGTTACAAGGTTACTGAGGTTGCAATTCCATCCTGAACCTTCCCACAACACAGTATGCAGTGTACCCAGTAATGCTCTGATATTTCCTTTTTTTCCTTCAGTCCATTCCATAATCTGAAAAAATTGATTTATTTTTTAAAATGAAATTTAATAAAGATAAATTTGTTTACTTTTAGTTTTTCAGGATCAATTTCTTTAACTAAATCTTCTCGGCGCATTTCATTTATTGTTTTTGGACCAGGATTAAATTTTGAATTAAATGTATACCCTTGGCTTCCCAACAGATCTCCAAAAATATCTCCGCCTGGTTTTGAAGGAGGTTTAATTGTTTCTGGTTCGATGTTTATACTGCTGTAATTAGGTTCAGTAGGCATTTTAACAGATTTTGTAGGACTACCTAGAATAAAAAAAATTATACAAAATCAATTTGGTTTGTTTACAATTAAAAGTAAAATTAAATTACTTGTTTGAGACTGACTCGTGAAATTCATCCAGTTATCAGTTTTCAAAAAATCAAAATCAGCAGTATTTGATTTTGTTGAAGTAAAACTGCCATTCAAAACGTTACCACCATTATTAACTGCTGTATATTACATACAAAATATTAATATTATAATTAATTAATAAAACCATTATGTGTATTCTACACTCTATTCACAATAAGAAACGCAGTTGGCGGTTAAATTGTACTGTGTAACTTCACTACGAGCACAAACCTCAAATGACATCAACAATGGGAACATATAATTTGTCCATTGTTGACGAGACATGTGAACAGATAATTTAAAATGTATTGTATAATTTTTGTCCATGATGCGGTACAATGTGTTGATTGTACTTTACCTGTTGGTAAAAGCTGTGAACAAGTAATTTACTCAGAAAGGGAAACGAATGGTGCCTGATCGCCGCCATCAAAAATTGGTTGCCACCAACTACATTTCTTATTGTGTATAGTATATAATAAATATATTAAGCATAGACTTAAACCGTAAATATATTAATAATACCTATATAACTGTACTTCAAACTAACAATTACTTACAAATAGGTTTATTGATATCCATTGGAACTGATTGATTAAGCCAACAATTATCTGGTTTTTGTAAATTAAGTTCATTTAAGTTCAACAAATTACCATCCTAAATTAATAGTAAAAAATATAAAATGTATAGGTAATAATTAATTTTCTATTTACTACTTACTTTAGAATCTGATTTTAAAACAAATTCATCAAATAAAATATTATTTGTACTTGTTGCATTAACAAAACCACCAAATATATCTTTAGATTCAGTTTTCTCAGATTCAGCACCTAATAAATCAAAGAAATTATCTGATTTTGATATAACTGGTTCATCTTCTATTGAAACTGATGACAAATTTAATAATAATCCTTCACTAGGTTTATTTGATTGAATTTCAATTTTTGGAGGTAATTCTGGTCTTGGTGGTGCTACACGGGTAGGAATATTTGCTGGTTTCTAAAAATATATAAATAATATAATATTTTAGTTACATTAAAAAGATATGTACTTAATACGTTTTGTAATGGTTGCTCAATTGATGGTGACTCAATTGTTTTACTTATCCGAGGAAATAAATCTTGAAATTGAGACTTTTCAATATCTGATGAAAATAAATCATCTGGTTTCCTAATATTATTTCTAGTCTTGTATTGTAATGAGATTCCATTTTTATGTTGTTCTATTTCTATTTTTACATGAAACATATTACTCTGGTAATGCTCAGAACTTGATAAAAAATCTAATTCATTCCTAAAAATACATTTTTCATGTCATATAATTAGTACCAGTAATATAGTAATTACATCAAACATTTAAATAAATAAAAACCCAAATCCACAAAAAATTTACTTTTATTTTAAGCAAATACGTATTTCGGTATTATAGTCTGTGTTTTGCACTGATGATGGCAACTTTGTTACCGAAATACGTATTTGCTTAAAATAAAAGTAAATTTTTTGTGGATTTGGGTTTTTATTTATTTAAATATATTATCCACAAGTTAATACTTAAACTATAAATACATCAAACATTTTAATTACAATACCAATGATACCATGATAAATTATTAAAAAGTTTGGGTAAAATATTTATCTCTTATTAAGTATTTTTATTATTTATAACAAATAAGATTGTATTATGAATAGTTGTATAGTATACCAGAATGTTATACTAACTTTGTGAAATCAATTACAATATCTTCACCATCAGGAAATATAAGAAAATCAGAATGAAATTGAAACTGAAATATTTTAATAGGTACTGGACGTCCTAAAACTTGTCTAGAATGATATGCAATAATTGTGATGTCATTTCGGATTCCAGCTGGTAATGATTTCAAAGTAAGTGATACCTATAAATAAGTTGGAGAAAAATGAGTATTTATTTAAATTGTTTTCTATAAAATAATAAATATATTGTTGTATTCACCTTTCCATTTGATATATCATATGAAGGTAATCGTTCATAGTCCTGTTCTGTTGTTAAAACTTTATTGTAACCCTCATAAATTTCAATAAATGGACGACAACCATCACTAAATTATAATTATAAAAGTAATTTAAACACAGAAATCAAATAAACTTTTGTAATTTATTGATAACTAAAAATGAAACTAACATTAGAATTTAATTAAATAATAATTACAATTTTAAAAGAAACTTGTATTAATATTATTTTATTATGATTTAAGAGTTAAGGAAGCTTAATATTTTACATTTTAATACTTTACCTCATAACCTTTATTATTATTAATAATTATATATTATAATGGTTTATTATTTGTAATACAATAAATTCTATAAAAATATAAAACAAATAGTCTTACCGATTTTTATTGAAAAGGGGAACAGGCTCCATAATGAGTCTCCTTATATTGATTGAGTCTACATTATGAGTTTGTTCGGTTGCCATATAAATTAAATACCTATTGAAATTAAATTTATTAAACTTTATTGAAATTACTTCAACATTATATAAGAATTTTAAATATTATTACCTATTTTCAGAAGGTTGTAAAATAGGTGTGGACTTTTTAACAGCATATATTGTACATACATTTTCAACTGTGTCTGATATATTCATATATAATAAAAATGCACAGATTATTAATGTGGATGAACCATAATTATCCTATATAAAAATTTATGAAATAATAATAACACTAATAATTACAAATTAAGTATAATTTATTACACTTGATTGAGCAATGACACATAGATTAGTCGGGCTTTTAGTTAGAAAATTATACATGTCATCACAAACTGCATATATTTCATGTAAAGTAGGACAAGTATTCATTTTTGTGTGTATTTCTATAACCTAAACAAAATGAAAAGAAAAACATAAAAATTAATTAATTAATAAAAATATATTTAACAACATACAGTTGAACGTCCAATGTTACGAGGATATGATTGTTCAGTCATGTTATACAGGCGACATGATCTAGTATCAAGAAACGCAGCAAGACTTTCGGAACTAACATCTTGAGAAACAGTTAATATTGCTAATTTTGACGTTATAAATATTATATCGATACCAGCTTTTACATTTACTGTTCTATAAATAAACATAATTATATTAAAACAAATAAAATTATTTTGCAACAAATATAAAACAACATTTTTTTCTATTTATTTTAAGAATTTTTTTATATTAAATTTTTTTTTATTATATAAGATTAATCATATATAAATTATATTCATATGTATAAACTCTTATTTATAAGAGTAATTTAAATAATATTCTAACAAATAATGTCAGTGGATCACAACATCAATCCAGTGGCTACGATGAATTGCTCTTACACCTATAAAAGCAAAAGTACTTACGACTGAACTGTTTGCATTACTCTGTTAGATGTGTCTTTTAAGTTTTTTAAAAAACTACCAGCTCCTCCTTTTATCTGAGAGAATAAACCTGAATTAGAAACTGATGCCAGTGTATGTCTAAAAATTGATATGCACACAAATTATATTAATTCAAATTATGTAAAAATTATTTGTTAATATTACTTTGGTATTGATGACTGTTGAGGAACATTTTGAATACTAGATCCAATAGATTCCATAGGTTTTTCTTCAGATTTTAATTTGTTAATATCTATTGATTCAATATTCATTTTATATATTTCTTTAATACGTTCTACAAGTTTTAAAGTTTCAAAAACTGACATTCTTAATGAAGGATCTGGTTGTAAACAACCTTCTAAAAAAATATAAAATATAATAAATTATTTATTGTAATCAATTTTTATTTAAAATAAAGTCAATATACTTATTATAGGAATAAAATCTGTATATGTGCTTTCTACTGGTGATAAAGAATATCTTGCATTTAATATTGCTAATTTATTAGAATCTTCAAATGGATGCCGATTATAACATAAAGCATAACAGACACAACCTAAAGCCCATACATCAACTGCTGTACCAATTTCATGATTAGACCAAGTATCAATCATCTCAGGAGCTCTGTACATTGGAGTTGTGCATTGGTTAAGCTAAGAAAAATAATTTAATCTAAATGTTAAATATTCTTAATATTAATTATAAGCATGCCATAATTATTTTATATGCCCAGGCCCGGATTGAACCGACGAGCTACCAAGAAAATCTCGATGGGCCGCATAAAATTCAGAACGATAAACAAAAATATGGATCGCTATTGTTATTTATTTTCTGTTAAGTTTATACTTGGTAATGTTTTTATACACATAGTATGAACATATATGAAAAATTGAATTTTAATGTTTACATTAAGTACGATGTATTGATTAATTTGAAAATGTGTTAAAAAAAAATTGTTAAATGGATAGACTCTTTGTTGAGTGCCGATAGAAATTGAAAATCTCAATGGGTCGAAAAGTCTCAATCTGGTACTGTATATGCCTACCATTTAGATTTAAACTATTACCTATATTATTATAAATAGATCATTTTTAAAATATATTTAATTCAATTTTTACACTTTGGAAATGTATTTTTATGAATATTAATAAATTTATAACTATGATATACAACTATTATTTCAGTATTATTACTTTATCTTCCAAAAGAGATCTTTGTTGTGATGTCCAATTCACATCTGGCTTATAAACTTTTGTTGTACAACTACCAAAGTCGCATAATTTAATTTTACCATCATCACTGACCAAGAAATTTTCAATCTAACATTTCAATAGTTTATTTTATTACATCAAATTTTAAATTATATACATACAAGTATAAATATAATATATATTATGTTGAAGTTTATATTATAGACAATATAGACCTTTAAATCTCTATGAATAAGAGGTGGACTTTGGCAATGCATATGTCGTGCTGCTGAACACATTTGATAAAACATTGAAGTAATAACATTTTTGCTTAAAGGATTTGCTCTAGTTGCTAGTAACTCTGCAATATTTCCTCCTATATAAATAAATAATAAATTGTATTATTAATAATGTAACATTTAATGCAATACAAATTAACCTGAACAGTATTCTGTTAAAATGAGATACTCATTTGATCCTCGCGGTGAATCAATTTTACTGGTAAATGCTGCTGACATAAAATGTATTATATTTGGATGACCGGATAGTTTTTTCTACACAAACAAAAATTATGGACTTAAATATGTTAACTCGTAAGTAAAGTTAAGAAAAAATATTACTTACAAGTACATCTATTTCATTTATAATAGCTTTATCTGCTGTATCATCTGTTGCTAGTAATTTCTATAAAATAAATATTATTTATACAAACTTATAACTTTAATAAAGTATAAATTTAAAATTATTAAATAAATTTATTTATAAATAAAAAAATGTTAAGACAACAAAATAAAAAATACTAGATCATATTTAATGATAAATGTAATTTATGAAACCGCCCCCTTAGTAATCAGTAAAAACACATTTCATTATTTAAATCTGTTATTTAAAATATAATAAAAAAAAAAAATTAACCACCTTTAATGCATATTCTTTTCCAGTATCTTGAGCTTGAGCAACAAACACCATACCTGATCCACCTTAAAATATTGAATAAGGAAATAAATATTTAAATTTGTCTGACTATAAATTACAGTAGGTAGTTGTACAATTTTAATTCTCACCTTCAGCAATAAGCCTTTTAATTTTTAGCTTAACATTACCTAATTCTACGTTAGAACCTACATAATCATTATCTTCAACTGAGAAACTACTACTAAAATAATCTAGAGCTGACTTAAAAATATCAGACATATTTAAAAAATTGTATTATTTAAATGTTTACAGATATAAAATTGTACTTAATTTAAAACTTACAACTAATTCATTGTTTATTAATTATTAAATATATTGCACAGAATTTCAAATATAATTATAAATAACCAAATCATACAAAAAAAAAAATTCTTAAATTAAATTTGTTTTATATATAAATAATAGATTTAATAAATAATATTTATAAAAACTTGTTCTCTTCCGTTTTTTATTCAGTGATAATACTATCAATAATTTTCTTTGTTTTCAACCAGGTTCCACCAAATTATCTTATATACTGTAAAAGTTCACTATATAAAAAAAGTTGAAGCCCAATAAAATGATAATAAAGATAACGAATGTATAAAACATAGAAACAAAAATTAAATAACGTTTTTAAATAATAATAACTCTAACTTCAGTATAATAAACAAAATGTTTCCAAACACTCAAGGTCCATGCGATTCTCATAATTAAAACAACATTTTTGAAATTATCTTTAAATTTTAAACTTAAATGTAAATCTATGAATTACATAGTTATGTTATTATTTCATTAACATAATTACTATTGACATTTAAATTCTAAATTTATTGAAATATTTGTATGTGCCTAATAAATTAACCAAATGGCAGGGTGGAATGAAAGCCAATTAAGAAAATACAGTTTTAAACTAGAAAAAATACATACTTTACAATATGATGATCCAAAAGTGGATTCTATTCTTATTAACAATGTAAGTTTAGGATTTAGAGAAACAATATTAATAGTTAAAAATAATACATTGGTAATATTTTTTTTAAGACGAATCATACTTTATATTAAAAATTATTAAGTATTCTCCATTTGTGATTATAATCTTATTTGTTAATCATAAATAAATAAAAAAATAATTAAGTTAAATTATTTAAAATTTTGAAGAAAATACCAGTGATGAAATCAGAAAGGTATTTTTAATGTTAAAAGTTAGGTTATTTAGTTAGTAGTTAGTGTTTAATGTTAAGTTTTAACTTAAAACCATCTTCCTCAATTGTATTTAGGTATACCAAAAATAAATTATAAACTAAACTGTTCATATTAGGTTTGAGTTATGGTTATTAGGTATTGGAAGTATATTAGTTAAGTACATATTAAAATGATTTTATTAATTAATAATTAATTAAGTATCATAATGATAATATATGATTCCATTCGAAGCTATATAAAAAGTTACATTAGCTACAAGTTATATTCAAATATTAATCTATATATATATATATACAATGGTTGATTTGAGGGGAAAGTAGTACTTCTAGTTTTTTTTTTTTTTTGAAGCGTACCCCTACTAATTATTAAATTCACCATGATATAATAAATACTAAATAATTTTTGGGGAAACGCTAATTTTTTGAAAGTTCAATAGTCCCTTTATATATATATTATATATTAACTTAACAATTATAATTATATTTATACACCTACCTAATCTAGCTATATTATTACTACTAATACTTATATTTTGAAATTAAACATTTATATTTATAGTTATTTTAAATTAATTAATTTATTAATTATTTAGCAGCCAGTACTCATAAAAGGATCAAAATTAGTTTCACGTGTTTTAAACTGGGATTTAGAGTATTTAAAACAGCATATGAGCTCAATATGTTGCAATGTAATGGAATCAAAAAATCATAAATTCAAATATTATGACCAAAATAAAATCACTCCAAATTTGGCATTTGAACCAATTAGTCGACCCAGTCCTATGACATTTTCAGAGTTTGCTGATAAAATAACAAATTGGAAAAAAGGAGATTCGAGGTAATTATATATATAAAAAATTTGCAATGAAAATATAAAGTTTATAAAATAATTTGTATAATATTAAATTGTAAATATTATAAATATGCCTAATATGTAATAATATATAATTGAAATTTAAAAATAATTATATGAATTACTTAAAGTAGGTAAAGGTACTTCTTTAATAAAAATAAAATATTTATTAATAAAATAAAAACAATTTTTCTTAATATAAAATTACTTTAATAACAATTATTTAATTTACATGTTATAATTACTCCACATAAAAAGTAAATAAACAACAAAGTATACAAACATATAAATATCATACATATATTGATATTTTGTAAATCATAACAGGTGTTTGTTGAGGCTGTTAGCTACTTTTGATTTTATAATCAATGGTGAAGAAACACATGGATTATACATATTGTGATTGTAAATATATTCTACCTAAAATTAAATTTGGATATGTAAGTATAAATAAAAATGAAACAATTTGTTTTTATAAATTTATACACTAAATCTAACCAAAGAGTCAATTAGATCTTCAGGCATATTTTTTATTATTTCCAATACTCCATTTACTAATATGGGATTTACACATTTAATTATAAAATTAATGAATTTTTTATTTGTTAATAACAATTTATCTTCATTGATCTTCTTATTTTTGAATATCTTTTCTGGCTATATATTCATCAAATTCATAATTATGTAGATTATATAGGTAATATAATAATAATAATAATAATAATAATAATAATAATAATAATAATAATAATAATAATAATACTAATAATAATTAGTGCTGAACCAATACACCAACCAATACTCAATATCAAATGATATTGGCAATATCGATTTTATCGGTATCAGTTTTTTTACAATCCAATATAAAAAAAAAATCATGTATTCTTCTAAAAGTAGTGGTCATTAATTTTGTGTTGAATCAGTTAATCAAAAAAATGGACTAAAACAAGAGCCACTTAGTCTAAAATAAAAACTGTGGTTCAGCTGACCACCCAACCCTCCCCACTGATATCATCTATTACTGACCCAAAATATTGTATAAAAATATGTGGTTTGTTAAATTAGGCATTCAATTTTTATATTGCTAATATATTGGTTATTTGAAAGCAATATCAGTTTTTTATTTAAATATCGGTTCGTGCATTTAGAATAATTCAGATTTTTAAATATATTGATTATCAGTTTAATAGAAATATCAGTTTTCGGTAAATAGCAATAATTTTTTTAATTTTTATATTAGTTAATTATTAGTTATTTACTTCTTTTTCGTTACTTTCTTCTCTTTGAATAATTTTATTTATTATTAATTTTGTATCAATATCATTTATTTTATTTATCATAGTTTCTTTATAATTTACTTCGTCGTTAGTTTCAACTACTAATTAATTTTTCATATAATAGATTTATAAATAATTCATTTAAGTTTATTTTTTACCTTTTTTTTTTATGGGCATATTAATTATGAGTGAATCAAATATTTTATCAAATTCTTGAGGTGCAATTAACACAAAATTATTTGGGGTTATTAATATATATTCTTTATGCATATTGGGTGTAATTAAATATTCTAAGTAATCAATTAATTGGCGATTTTTCCTTATTTCTATATTACTAAAAAAATGATTAAGAAAATGATTATTATGTAATGGTTTTCATCCTTACTCATTTTCTAAAATATGTTTCATTATTTCACTTTCCAGGTACGTAGTATCTAAAGAAAACCAATAGTGTAATCTATTTAATTGATCAAACAATAATTTTGAGTAAAAGTCTGGTGATAGTTTTTCTGTTTCTGAGTAATACATAACTTTATTTATCATATTTTTTCCAGCCATAACCACATCAATAATAGTTGCTAAAATATTTACACTTTTTACATTTATACATTCAAACATTTTCTTTAATAATACTTGGATGCATATCATCTTTTATCAGATGTGTATTATTTTTTCTTTTGAGTATTAATTTCTCTAAATTAAAAAGATTGTTAGCTTGTTGGATAGTTTCAGGAAAATTATTTAATATGTAACCATATTTATTCTCTCGATTGTTTAATATCTTATGTTTCATAAACCTTTACAAATTATTATATTAGTGTTTTTTTAAATATAAGTTTACATTTAATTATAATTTATGATAATATGTAATTAAATATTAACTTACGGTAATAAATATTTATCCGAAATTTTCCCATTGTCTTGAAATTTTTTCTTCTGTTCTTCCAATAATTCTTTATTTCCATAAATTAATAAATTATTTTCATGACTAGGCTCAACATGTTGTATGCTGAATGTTTTTGGTGATGTCTTATAACTAACATCACTAAATGTCGTAGAAGTTTGATTAATTATTTTACTATTACTAATATTTTCTAACCATATAAAAAAATCTGTATTGTCAATATTGGTTTCCTAAAATAAATTGTATTTTTATGTGAATTAAATTTGTCTGTTATTGATAATTTATAATAAATATTTTGCTAACTAATATATTTAAAAATTCTTCACTGACTGTTACTGGATCGATAAAATTAAGATTATATGTACATGCTATTTTTTTTGCTAAATTTGTTAATTCATATGGTCCATTTATAATTATATTATTGATCTATAAATAAATATAGTAATAATAATTTTTTTATGTTTAACGTTATTATTATTTTTATTTTTATTTTTAATGAACATATTAAATTTTAAGTTTAATGAAACAAGAATTTTTAAATGTAATAAAATAATATATAAAATACAAATATAAAACAATTTCTCTTTAAATTTTTGAAAATTGTACTACTGTTTACATGTGCAATTATAATCTCATCAAATATATAATATTCTATTTTTTTTTTAAGATAAAGTTAATTTACATCATAATATATATATATTATTATAATATTTATTTTGTTTAAATGTGATATATTTATTAAATATAATTTAATAATTATTATTTTATTACTTTAGGTTGTTTTAATAAATACTCAGATATTAAATCTTTAGTTTGGGTAAAAATCCGAGGAATAGATTTATCCAAGCTTATAAATCCTGTTATATAATTATCTATAATTGGAACTATTTGAATGGACATAGTTATCATGTCATATACAGTTTGCTGCAATGATTAAAATTTTAATCAATGTATTGTTATATGTTGATACATTAAAATTATATAGGTACATGTTTATGATAGTTTATCCAATACATTAAAATATAATTAAAATTATGAATTCAACTCATAATTTTTTTAAAACTAAAACAAATTAATTAAAAAAAGGCTTACAGTAATCCTTGGATTTAAAAATAAAGTGCTGTATTCACAATATGAATAATTTTTCTTGTAAACTTCATTTTTAATAGCTTCTGTTATATTTCGAAGACTAAACATTGATGTTTCAACACCAACTACATATGGAATTATCAATGTGTCATAGTAAACAACCAAATTTTTAACAATTCTGATACATAAATCAATAAACTTAAAAATAAATAAATAATTTAAAAAAAATTATATTAACTTTGCTAGATTTTCTACGTGTATTATAGGTAAATTATTGTGGTATTCTGGTATTAATAATTGTTCTGTATCATTAAATGCTGCTTTATATATATATTTCAACGAGTGCTCTCTGTGACCATAAACTAAACCTGCTGCTAAAATTATACCTTGAAAATATCCATAGTACTGCAAAATACTTGTGTTAATATGTAATCCAGATGAACTTTTTCATGCATACTTTATTATTAAGTTGTAATATATAATTTTCTAAATTATAATGTTCTTGAAAATTTGGATGACAAATTCGACGTTTATAATCTGCTGTTGTAATCGAAACTTCAGCCTTATTAAAATAATGTAAAAATATGTAGTTCAAAACATATCTTATTTACTCTTTATATTAAATTTGATTTATACTTCTTTTTTAGTTGTGTAAGCCCATGTTAATATACTTGATATAAGTATAAAAACTCTACTCTTATTTCTTTTCGCTGCACCACTTTTTGGATGATTTTTGATAATGATGATTTCTTCAATAATTTCTTAATAATCAATTAATTTTTAAATAAAATTTAAAATATTTATTTCAATTTTACCTTTTAATGCTTTAGTGGCTTCATGTATTTGACTTTTATCTAGTGATATATCATACACAATTATTGCACATTTTCTTATTTCTTTCATTAATAACTCTTTGTTATTTGGAATAATTAGTTTTTTCATATATTTTAAATATTCATACTGAAAATAGACAGTTATTTATATTTTCTGTAAACATTTAAGTTAACAAATAATTTTAACTTTTTCATTATTGATATGCAACTTATTTTTTATTGTTGTTACTATATTATATTTTTGTAGCTGAATTTCTTGTTTATTAACTTTTATTGTATTTTTACATGTAAGAGGAGGTTCTGTATTAATTATAGAATTATTTAATTCTATTACTGTAGTATCAGTATTATAATCGATTGATTCGGTTTTATATACTTCATTTAAAATTAGATTTTCTTCTTTGGTTTTTGATTCACTTTCTTCAAATTCTTCATTGGATATATTATGTTCAATTAATTCATTATCTAAATTACTATCTACCGTGTACTTAAATGGTATGTTATAAATTTCCTGTAATTAAATTCCTATTAATAATGTACATTGTTATTTAATTTTTGTATATTGTTGCAATAAATATTCATAATGTTTTTTTAGAGTATAAATATTTTTATATGTAATATCATAATTATTGTTATTATTTTATTGTATTATTAACCAATTTAAAAATATTCAGTTTATAAATAAAAGGCATCTGTTATAGCTTAATGATAAAGTGATCAAATAATAAAACGAGAGACTTTGGTTCAATTCCTCGTCTATTAACTAGTTTTTAAGCTTTTCAGAACATTTATAACAATTGCTATAAAGTTAAATTAATTTACTTGTATAATATAATTCCCATGATAAGAATCCCCATTGTTTATAAATACTCTGTTTATATCATATTTAATTTTAGCTTCTATATCAGATATTCTGTTCTCTTCTTGAATAAAAAGTACTTTTCTTTTAGAAGCTTCAAAGCCAAAAAAATCATTTTTCTTATCAATATCGGATAATTCAATATTATTAAAAATTTCATCCTCAGTAATCATATTAATAATAAATAATTTCAATAATACATTTACCATATATATTTAATATTTATATATTTACAATATGGTATCTATGCATAATATTTTTTTATATTTTAAATCATTCAAAATAAGTTATTTTATTTCCATAGAAATAGCAATAGTATCTAATAAAAATAAATATTATAAAAAAAAAAAACATTCCAGATTATACATGCAACAAGTACTTAACAACTCAATTGGCCAACGTGTTGTAAGAGATTTTGTTATGTTCAATTGGGATTGGATTATGTCAAAACAAAAAGTGTGTCAATGGGGTCCATTGACATCTAATCTTCTTTTGATAGCACAAGAAGGTACAATCAAAATTAAATTGTTATTAAGTAACTAAAAAAATAATTAAAACATTTAGCAACAGTATTGGATTAAATTAAAATTTCTAATAATTTTCCACATACGATACAAAATAAAAAAAATTTAAATATTTATAATTTAAAAATGTTCAATATCAACTTCTTTCTTCATAAAATAAATACTTTAAAAAAGTCCTATTATAATCATTCTGTTTAACATGCTATTTTTGTTCATAAAAAAATTTTTAAATTGTTTTATTATATACTAATAAACCATGATGATAAAAATGGTTAAACATTTTCTCATTAAAATTTATTATTATAATCAATTCAGAAGCAATTAAACATTTTCAAAGAAAAATTACTAAAAAAAAATAGTGGTATTAGATTTTAGTATGATGCATTTTTATAATGGGCCAAATGTAATAGTTTTTGCTATTTTTGGAATGCTTTTAAATAATTGAGCCCCTTAAAATATATTTTGCCCAACTACATTTTTAAAACTTCGATTTAATTTAATATACATAATACTTAATTGCTTAAGATAGAAATAAAATATTTAAAAAATAACTGTTTCAAATCATTTATTTGAAATGAAATCATTTTTTTAAGTATAATACAATACTATTCATTAATCAACATTATTCCTATCCACACCTAGATCCTATCCTACCTTTTTTTATATTCAATAGCTTATATACACATATATACTAATTAAAATTATTTATATTTTGTGACAGGTAATGTTACACCATGTCATTACGATGAGCAACAAAATATGTTTGCTAGTATCCGTGGCTATAAAAGGTTTATTCTTTTTCCACCTAGTCAATTTGAATGTTTATACCCACATCCAATTCATCATCCTTATGATAGGCAAAGTCAAGTAATAAATATAATTTCTTAGTTACTAAAATAAATATTTACAAATATTATTTAAATAGATAGACTTTGACAATCCAGATTATACAAAATTTCCTAAATTTAAAAATGTCTGTGGATATGAAGCTATAGTTGGCCCTGAAGATGTATTGTACATACCTATGTATTGGTTTCATCATGTAGAATCACTAATGCAAGGTGGTTATACAGTTTCAATAAACTTTTGGTTCAAAGTAATATATTTTATTTGAATCTTATAATGTTAACATAAAATATTAAAAATTTTAATTGTTTTAGGCTGGCACAGTTGTAAAAATTGAATATCCTTTGAAGGATTATCAAAAAATGGTCATTATGAGAAATGTAGAAAAAATGTTAGGTGAAGCATTACATGATCCAATTGAAGTTGGAACTATGCTCAAGACAATATTTATGGGTCGATACACATCTGATATTAACTAATATTATAATCCAAATAATATGTAGGGGACAGTTATGACTGAGTAGTTTGAATATGCCTTTCTACATATGAGGTTGATGTTTTATTCCTAGATGGCCATACATTTTTCACTTGTGGTAATGTCTATATTCTAAAGTAATCACTATTGTAACCCAAACTAAGTTAACTAATTTATTAAACCCCGATTACAAAATGAATACACTTTTATCTCTCACCAAGTACAACTGAAAATGAAGATGACAATTAGTTGTTGAATAATAATAATAATACATAATAAAATATACATAATAAATGTACATAATAAAAAGTGTATTAATTATGTATTCTGTAATAATAATTTAAAAAAAAAAAAAATGTTTTCCAAAACTACTTATATTTTCAAAGTTATATGCTGGATCATGATGAAAAAAATTATCCGGAATATATAATTATGAAGATATCAAAGTTTAGCCCAGCTAACTGATCAAATATTTAAATTATTTAAATGATCGCTATTTAAGATATTGAATTGAACATTTTTTTTTTTTTTTTTTTATATAGTAGTAACTATTAATTTTGGATTCAGATCCATATTTTATAAGTCAATAGATCTTATAAAATGTGTGGTATAATTATATAGCCTCAAAAATGTATGTAGTAATGTGCAGTAAATACTAAGTACTAAAATATAAATATACTAGTAGTCATAGTTAATGGTCAAACTAATTTATTTTTTAATTAAGTTTAGTCTAATTTGAGTTCCTAAGCATTGTATGTGATCAATTTACAAATCATTCTCCTTTTATTGAGTTTTTTTCTATAAATATGACAATATTACATTATATTTCTCACTATCTCATTCAAATTTTCTTCTTTTAATATTAGTTTTTGTATGTATTAAATATATAATTTTTATTATTTATTGTAATAGTAAATTATACTTCTTTGTTTTTAGTATTCATTCATTTTTATAGAACGTTTTTATTTCTATAACCATAGGCATTAGCAGATTCCTAATTCAAAGAAAGCCTGATTCAAATTCAACCCATAATTTCATTTCTTCTTTTTTTGTATTCAATCCTGAGATTAGTTTGTAGCAATTCTCCATTCTTCCCTATTGCTTGCCTTCCTCTTAGTCTTCTTCGTAAGAATTACACCCTTGGCTCTTTATTATTTGTTGCATATACTCCATTCGTGGTCTTTCCCTAACATTTTTACCTTCTACGCAGGTAAAAATTCCATTTATTTTATAGTTAATTTTAAGTATCACAATTATAATTGCATCAATTGTTATTTAAAAAATATTACATTGATTAAAATGAAATATTGTACAAACTTTTGAAAATTGAATTTGTCAATTTTAAAATTTAATAATTAACAGCCTAAAAAGACAAGGGCATCATCCGCTGCCTCCATGTCTATTCATGTGATCATATTATAGAATTGTTTAACTATTTGTATTTCTATGATATGCATACATCTAAATACCCAAAATCTGACAATACTTTGCTCAGAATCATTTTTCAAATGTAATGATTTATCATTGCATTCAAATTTTAATCAAAATTCAACGCTATCCTCTTTACATTTGTATCCATTCATGCTTTTCGTAAATGTAATATTCACAATTAATTGGAACCGAGTTAAGTAAAATGTACTTGAGCTACGATAAAATTTTCAAAAATTTTTTCAATTTTATATAACATTGTTGTAAAATATTGATATATAATAAGAATACATATAAATATTTTACTCAAATTTCAACTTTAAACCCCTATAAAAAAAAAAAAATGAATACTTGAGATTTTTCTTATATTATGGTCTTATGAAATTACGTTAACTAATATATAAGGAGTATACTTCAGTAAAATTTTTAAACCTTAAAACCTAAAATTGACAATTTTATCAAACATTATATAGATAATAATATAAAACGTACTGTTATAATTTAGATATAATTGTGATTAAAAGTAAGCATTTTTTTTTATCTATTTTTCACAAACAGGAAACAAAAAATACCTAGTTTAGTTTATTAAATAACCATTTTAATTAAATAGTTTATTATAATAATATACCCAAGACCAAACTGAAAACTATAGATGAGGAAACAAGGTAGGTAGGTAATTGTTATTATTAGATGGTTCATTTGATTGTGATATTAATCAGATAGCATTAGGTATAATGATATTTGGTGTTCAGTTATTTGACAGTTTTAAATATTTAGAATACGATTTTACAGTTAATGAAAGAGACAAAGGTTAAATATGATTTTTGAACAACGTATAATATATTTAAAATAACACATATTTTTCAATACGTTAATTACAAACAATATAATATTAAACAGGATGACAATTTAAACAAATATTGGCATATGTAATTAATGATGGATAGTTATAGTTTATAGCGACCAATTTTAATCTTAATTAACATAATACAAAAATATAAATACGATATAATAAATTATCTACAATAAAAAAACATTTGTTCATATCACTATAAGAGTATAAGCTATGATGTCAATTGTGTTTTGTAACAAAGAAATTTTTAATTAAATTTGCTATTTTTTCAAAAGACAAATATATATGTACTTTTAATATTCTAACAGAATTAAACATGATAATATAAATAAAGAAATTACTTTACATTTTAAAACAATTAAGTACTTAAATAGGTATTAAAATATAATATGGTTTTAAAAATTTTAGTTATATTATCATTTAGCTATGGTTATGATTTTATGAGACATGGACAACTACCTACCATAGGTGTATTAAATTTAGTTTTTCTAGTACATTTACTTTTATTTTTTATTATAATTTATTACAATTGAGCGATATACAAAACACCACTGATATGATAAAAAATTATAATTTATTACCTATAACCAAATATCTGACCGTGTCTGTCCTTGTAACTTTTCTATTTTATTATTTTTAAAATTTATAAATATATGTAATATAAACATATACACTCATACATTATTTAATATTATTTTGAATAATGTTAAAATTAAAACTCAAAATGCCTATATCATGGTTTTTATTCAAAATAGGATTTTTCTTTCATTTCTATTTTATGTACACCAAAACAACTATAGTTAAAAAGAACTACATAAATTATGGACTCCGCCACGCATAATGATAAGTGGTAGAAATTAAAAAAAAATTGTATAATGAAATATCGACACAGAAAAACATTATGTACCTATATCATCAATACAGTGGAGGATTTAAGAAGTAAAATGTACATTTACTGCCTTTATTAAAGGATGACCTATGTTCAATGTCAAATAAACTATTCGTATAAAAATGCAAAACAAAATTAGATCTCATCTTAAAGATTCTATTATTCTAAATCTAAATATATATGCCTAATATGAAAATACAGTAAAAAATAATTTTGAAAATAAAATATATAAGTAGGTAGGTAGTCTTGGTAAATATCAATTTAACCTATATGATTATCATTATATTGTGAATTATTTAATTTCGAAATTCCTAAATAATATTTACCTATGTGTAGTAATAGGTACCTATAGGTAATACAAAAATAAAAATGCATAGGTATCTATTGAGATCGACATATCGTTATTGACTTGTTATATCATAAATATTCATCAAAAACTAGGACACTGGACAAAATGATTAATTTAAAATTTTAAAAAGTGTTAAAGTTAAAACGATTACATCTGTCCAAACATTTTCTTGTAAATAATTCACTATACAAGTACCTTTAAGTTACAGATATAGACTAAGACTACCTACCACGGTTGGGTAATCTTTTTTATGGTCATCTGTCTCTTTTCCAATGGCATTATCTATTGTTCATAAATCAATGTCACACCGCGTTCTATTTTTGAACTTAATAAGCCCTACTCTTAAATATTTACCTAATTCAACCTAACCATCGACGTTAAAATTCCATTTTTTTTTCCGTGGGGTTGTCCGTTTGACCACTTCAAACGATCAAATGTAATCCGGCATGTCACCAACGTCCACTAATATCCTAGTATATAACTTTTCCGAATCCACCCTGAACACTTCGTACTTGAGCGTGTTCAACCCGTCAGACTTGTAACGCTTTTGGCTAGTGTGCACCAACTTTAAACGTACAGCGTGGGCCAACGGTTTCCGCTTCACGTGTTTGACCATCGTGTAACGACCAAGACGTTCCGGCGGTCTAGTTATCGGCAAGCCCACTTGTTCCAACCTGTAGTATGGTAAAGACACAATAAATATATTGTTATAAAAACACGTATTCTAGTATTCTACAACATAATTCATAAACGTGGTCCAAACCAGCAATTAGGTAGGTAAATACTTATTGTATTAGACAAACAAAGTAGGTACGAAAATAATATATAGGTATAGATTATAATATATTAAAACTACCTACTGGCCTACTGCATACTTAATTACCTTATATATTAAATATTTTATAAGAAATTATATAATTTATTTAAAAGTCTATTATTTTTGTGGCCTTCCTACACATTAAATAATGTAGGTAGGTATATCATTTTAAACATAATGATTAGACCGCAAACAAAATGTGGTTGGACCACGGCGCTGACACGTTGTTATAATATAATATACTATAGTACCTAACTACAACCAACCTATATCGTAGCATATATATAGATATCTCTAATACCTATTCGTAAATTACAACTTACAAAATATATAAATCTATATTATATATTTATATCTATTAATTGTACATACATAGAAGAATTAGTGTAAATACTGCAACTTCGCTAGAAAGTATGTTTTTTTAGTAAAAAAAAAAAAAAAAAAAAAAAATAGAAATAGAAATTATATTAGCATATTGTATTAACATATTATACCTGTAACCCATATCATCGTCTTCGCCACCCCAACCCCAAAACAAATTCGAATAACCATTGACAAGAAAATAATGTTCGGGTCTTATATTGAAGACACCGCCTACTAATTTATGGTACGGCAATCTGTAAGAAAATAAAATATGTACGAGTAGGTATATTATTAATATTATATAACCTAGTTATAATCTTATTATAATAATTGCAATTTAATTTATAGATTATAGGCGTAATAAAATTTAAAAAAATATTTAAAAAACGTGACGACTCGTGCTTACTGATATTTAAATTCATTCACAGCCACTGACAAATGTCTAGGAAATTCAGAGCAACTGTACATGTTCCTATCGTCCTCGGGCAACATGTCAACGTCGTGAAAAACATAGCAACTGTAGAGTCCTTTATGCCAATCGTCCTGACCACGCAAACCGTACGATCGGAATATTGTCAAAAAAGCAGCGTTCATTATCGCTCCTTTGTTGAACGTTGCGTTGCTGACCTTTCAAATGATAGAGACATTTTCTTATAAAAAGTAACTATTATAATGTTCTTCTAAATAACTATACCTAACATAACGCTAAAATACTAGAATATTTATAATAAATTTCATTTTCGAACACTCAGATTTTAATCAATATAATCAAAATCAATAATCATATTATTTAATTTCTTAATTTTTATGTAATTGCGTTTATACACAAAATTAATATAAATAACGATTATAGGAATAATTATTAAATTACATCGTATGTACCTACCTGTTCAACGACAAATATTTTAAATTCCAATTGTTGTCGTTTTAACACCGGTATGAGCCTGTACAGTAGTGTCCATAAATGATCTTTTCTGTCCCGGTATGGCACGATAACGCACACGGAATGTCTGGCTTGACAATCTTCGGGAGCCCAAGAGCCGCCCATGCCCATTTTACCAACAGCTTCCACGATTTCCTCCTCGGATATGTTGACTGCCGCGCTATCCAATTTCTCGGCACCGTCTATATAATAATATATATTAATATAATACTCATTATACAAATAGTTAAGTAAGCTAAATTAATTGAAAACTTAATGTCTTCATCCATAAAGTAATTATAATATAATATATGTAAATAAAGATAAAACTATTGCACTTTGACTTCACCATATGACGCCATATTATAATTATATAAAGTATTAAATAATTATAAAATTTCAAATCAAATTGCATTAATGATGAATTTTTTTAAAATATTAAAAATTTAAATTATCCATTTTTTTTTCATATACCAACTATATATAACTATAACGCATACAGATTCAGCGAACAATTAAACATTTATAGGATAATTCATAGTAAACAGTCAAACAGACACAAACACAAAACAATTACAATAAATACGATTCACACCCCATGTACTTAAAGAAGACTTTGAGAAATTCAGCACTTGACCGCCTATTACCATTTCTTCGTAAGGTAAATGCAAAGTTCGACAAGAGGGAGAAGGTAAAAAAGTAGATAAATTCACTAGGTACGAACAAATTACAGAAAAGATAATATAAAGAAGATTTTTGCATCCAAAAGATCGGGAAGAAGCGCTGATGAAATTTATGTACCATAATCATAGGTTTTTCATTTAGTATTAATGAAAGTATTGTCAATATTATTGATCGTGTACAAACCGCTTTAGACTTTAGAAGTTTAGAGTACCTATAAACATATCTAAATTAGGTAAATTTTTCCCTAACTTTTTTAAAATTCTATATTTATTAGATACCTACCAATCATTATTCTTATTCATTACTTATAAGTATATAATATATATGGCTTTTAATAACCTAGTTTGTAATATGATACATTGATATACCTATATAAATATTTACGATTAACATTAAATACGTATAATATACCTAACCTGTATACTCGTACAAAATAATATCACATACTTATAATACGCATAAATCATTTAGATTATAGGATTACATTTTAGTATTATAGTATTTTACTACAATGAAATAAAATCAATACAAATAAACACGTAATTTTTTTTTTTTTTTTTTTTATCATATATACACACACAATCTGACAATCATCAATCAATGGCCATCATACGTGTGTAATTGTGTAATATACCTACTACAGAACTACAGAAGACAATAATATAATGTGATAGCAAGAAACCCACACAATGTTTACCTATTAATTATTATATATGTATAGTATTATACTATTATAGTGCCTCGGTATAATATTATAGTCTTTATTTTTTATATATATCTTATAATCAATATAATTTGTACCTATAATAGTTGTTAGGCACTTGTCATTTTGTCAATATATATTTTCGTACATTGTAGGTAGATACTTATAATATATATTTTATTATTTGCATTAACACATGTCATATTAATATATATCAAATTGTCAATTCCATTAAACTACTCGCATATCATTATAAGTCGACAAGGCAATTATTATCATTAGGCAACCTAGTATAATTAATAATAATAAATAACTAAATAGTTTCGATTCTGAGATTGAGTAAACTGATTGATACAAATATAAATTGTACTCGAAAACGGAAAATTGTAAATTGTAAATTGCGTCCAACAAAATTTAGGGTAAAATTTCTAAGTAGTAAATTGCCCTCAACTCATTTTTGAAGTAAAATTTGTATGTATTAAATTGAGCCCATTAATATTACTTAACTTTAACTTTATATTTAAATACTATTTTTAAAATATACTTTTAACATTATCCAGAGGGGCGATAGGCGGCTATCATTATTCTTTAAAAATTTCTTCTACGAATTATAAATGATAAATTATAAGTACCTATAACTTAATTTTGTTTTTGGCTAAAACTAGTAACTACTACATAAAGTGTTCATGATGACGTTGTGCAAATAACTGATTTATATGTATCATAATATACAATATTTTAGTACCTACAATCTACCTACCTACCTACCTATTATAATAATTATTATAAAATAAACGATAATATACGATAAATGTTCAGTTTTGACGTCATTATAATGTGCCTAACTGCCTACAATAAATAATAATTATAAATTTTAATGTATAAAATCGAAAATAATGAATTGAAGATCACTTCTGATACTATATATTGTCCAAATTCATACTACAACCCAAAATTGAAAAATGGTTAATACCTACCTACAGATTACAGATATATAATTAATAAGTACTTACACAATACTGGCGGAATTTTCGGGCACCACGGTTTCGGTTGACATGGGACCAATCGTTCTGAAATTATTTTCGATTTCTCTAAATTCCCTCGTAACTCCTCCAATTTAGCTAAACAATATCCATTAGCGTCGTTCTTCAACTGAGTGACAAATAAATTTACGCTTAGCGGTTTTGATTTTAATAAACGTTCTAATTGAAAATCAGTACTGGGCGCATTGCTACCTGACTAAAAATAAAATATTTTCAATTAATTTTATAATATTTTATATAACGTTACATCATTTCATATTAAATATTCAGCAATTAATTCAACATAAATATTAATAATATAATATATAACTATGTTTTATAACTTACGTTGGGTTTCAAATTTGCCACGTGTATGGTGTTGGCTTTCAGGGAATTCCGTTTTTGTAAAGCAGGAGCCTGTAAAAATGAGTAAAAAATATTATTTTACAAAGATAAATATAACAGTCAAATTACTATAAGATTATAAAATTATGTTTAGATACCTATTTAACTATTTTATAATAGACATAAATTAAAAATAAATAGACAATAGGCAGTGACGTATTTAAGGGGGTTAGGGGGCTATAGTGCCCCGGGCGGTAAAATTTTTTTACATATATACTTATTGCTAAATAAATTTAGGTTGGTAAGGGCCGTTTTTTTTCTTACCTGGGGCGCAAAATTACTAAAAATACATCTCTGACAATAGGTATTTATTGTACGTGTATATTATACTCGTATTTTAATTAATACTTTCTAATGTCTACATCTGTTATGTAGTACAATAGATAAATATAAAATGACAAAATACTTCAAATTTAAACGAATAAAAAAATGTCAATCCAAAAATATTATTAATGACATATCTTATAAGTTATAACCTTGTAGGTACTTCGTCACGTATAAACAATAATTCAAATATATATTCTTACCCATATACATTTTGTACAAAATATATGTAAATAAATAAGCAAGGGTTATTATCGGAGTCATCATACTCAATAATGAGATTTTTCGAAACACGAAAACTTACGCGCGTTATGGTTATGAAGCACATGGCAAATACCACGAGCAAAACTAAAATGAACGGAAGAACCTTGATTATCCAAGACCAGATCTTTGCCGTTGGCGTGTGGCGAAATACTCGAGTCCTCTGTACTCTCACTACCACCATGACGTAAAAGAAGCCTCATGGCTCGCCTGACATGAACCTAAAAAATATAAAATACAATATTATAAATTACATAATAATAATATTAATTATTTAATTGTAATTAATACAATAATGATTTTTAATAAAAAAAAAAAATTCATCATTTTTGCCAATATTTGTCTAACAACGTGAGTATAAATAAATTAATAACATAATAAAATATTATCGATTCGTTTGGAAGTCATATACGTAAAATCACATTTTATAACAAAATTTAATGCTTTACCTACGTGTTAAGTTGTTATAATAATTATATTGATATCAAAAAATAATATGACAAATGTATTAGGTACCTATATTTTATTTATTACAGGCGCAAAATAAATAAGGTACATAAAAATGACACTTACCTATTCTAATTTTGTCTATCGTTTCAAACGTTTATATTTATTATTAATTATTATTTTATAATTATAATTACGATACATATAAATACGGACGGAATATACACGGACAGTTTTCGAGCGCGTTCCTATATGGAGATAGCGAAGCGTGCAAACGACTAACCATTTCGATGCAGTAGCATGCGCTTATTGATTTTCCCAGCCATATGACCGGCACTCCCAGGCCGCAATAACTGTTTTAATGACGTCGTTCGAAGAGAAAAGAAATTAAAATTTGTTGTAAGATTAAAAAAGGAAAATTTGAAAAAATCAAAATCAATCTTCTTTGTATAAATTAAAAGTTCTAATTTGAACTGACGCACTAAACGACATACCTACCTACAACCGTTATACAATATATTTTTTATATCCAATATTCTAATATTTATTATAGGGAAGTTATAGGGATGTATTCTAATTTAGAAATTCTAATTATTTAATGTGGTGTGAAATAAATATTTTATTACGTTAAACATATTACGTATGTTTTTTTTTTTTTTTTAATTTAAATATGAGTGGAAATTTTAATCGTAGAAAAATAAAATATGTATACCTACAGTATATTGTATATGTCTAAATAGTGATTCAATATCGTAGATTTCTTCAAAACGTGATTATATTAATTTAAAGTTTATTATAAATTAATAAATAATTATATTATTCCCAGTTTTCTGATTAGTAAAAGACTACTTTTTAAACATTAAGTAGTATTCGTTCAACATACTGGTTCCTATACTTATTACTTATAATAGTATAAAATATTAAAATATTTAAAATAGATACCTAAATTTAAAAAAATAAATAGTAGGTTAGATTATTTAATTGGAATGTTTTTTAAATAAAACTTTTAGAACTAAATAATTTTTTGTATATACCTACCTACATTTACCTAAACTACAATGTAACTATACAGATCTGGTGACCTAGACAAAACAATTTATACCTATAGGCAAAATATACTTTAATCTATAAATAACACTCCGGACATTTTATTATACAGTACACAATTATAGTACATACTATACAAAATCAAAGTATATACTCGTAAAATTTTATCATATAATATAATTTGTCATTATTAGCTGATGTAGGTACTGTCAAATTATAATATTAATCCTACTCTCCATTCCATTACGAAAATATTATTGTTTGTACTTGCGGTTTCCTTTGATCCTCGACGTTGAATTAAAATATTAAATAGGTACTTGGAGTAGTACGATACTCGTTACGACGTTACTATCGATCTGTTGTGATATATCTTATTTATTTAATTACTTAAGACACCAGCACAAATTTAATGTCCAATAATAGAACAGAAAACTTAAAGCTTTGGTATATATAATACAATAATCTCTTTAGGTACACGCTTCCTAAGTCCTAACAGATAAAATTATATTATAATATATAGAATTAATGTATGATTTCACCGTTTCCCATCCACTCAATAGACGTGTCACGTTATGCGAATATCACCAAATTAGTCTATCATCCAGGTCTATGTGTTACATATTAATAAATAACGAACAAAAGGTTTACTACCAATTACCAATCGGCAATCAGTAAAACAAGTACGGTTAAAACCAACGTAACAAAAACATATAAAATTTTGAAGACGCATAATTCTATAAATAGTAACATAGTCCACGAATTCGTCAGCAACTATGTGGTAAAGTGTATGCAAATTAGATAAGGGTAAATTAAAAGGATGACACGAAATAAACTACTATGGACCCGCGAATTCGTCTGCAAACTCATAACGTTGTACATGGTCCTTAAGAGAATATTAATAAGCGAGAAACGAAAGGAAGTTGAAAGTTGGAACATTGATTAAGTAGTTAATTTGGATGTCTGAAAAAAATTACCAGAGTGTTGCCTTAAGGGCTTTTTATAGGCAAACCCTGGATTCCTCACCTATTTCATTAAAGTAATTGTTAATAGTGTGTATTTTATATTATATACCTATAATTTATATTAAAGTATAGTTTGTAGTGGGGGTGAGAGGTGTATTCTTTAATGTGATTGGTTTTAATCGTACTTACCTCATCACTATTTTTACTGTCTCATTTATTGTAATAAAGATCAATATCAATATAATACAAGATATTCAATCATATTTAAAAATCATAAATAATATTAATAGAAATAAATAAGTAGATTTATTATGTTGATATAAAAATACAATAATCAGTGCTATTAAAAAATAAAAACGTAATATATTTTAATAATAAATTAAATTAATTGTATAACAAATTTTAAGAGTAACATATAAATATTGAATAAAACAATATTAACAATAATCAATAATTTACCATTTTATATTTTAAAAAGTTATCTCATTTAGGTTTTTATGATAAATTCATAAGCATTTAATTATATTATATTAAAACATGTAAAATAATGTTTAAAAATATATCTATTCTTCCAATTTACAATTAATCATATTATTAAATAAATATATGATACTTTAATATAAAACATAATTAATTAAATTATGGTAAATTACATTTTTACTATTTAAAATTATAAAATATTTATAATTCAATAAATGCATATGATTAACTATTTTAAAAAACTTAAATTAATTATCAATAAATACTTAAAGATGTATTAAAGTAATTGATTACATTTTAATTTTAATTTTAATGTTATGAGTTTATATATTTTAGAGAATTACAATGAATTTTACCATATTGGAATGAAATAGATTATAATCATTGATTAAAAAATAAACTGTATACAGCTTATGGGTATTTGATTAATAATAGATTAGTAAATAATATTAAATGTTTAAAATTTATAAAATTTTAATAAAAAGTAATATAATATCATGTTGAAATACATTGAATAATAATATTATACAATAATACATTTATAACATTGTAATAATTAATATTAATATTAAACAAATATAATTATATTTTTAAATACTTAATATTATATATATATAAAAATATTCTTATAATCAAAACATTATTGCAGGTAACAAAATATTAAACGTTTCTAATGCTTCAATACCCCCATGTAAACTGCATACTTTAGGATATTCTTTTTTCACCAAAAATCGACAAAATTTTCTGGTCTCATTTAACTCATGGTTATTGTTAACCACAATTAATACACTACCTCTATTATTTACTAATGTACTTAATTCTGGACTAGGAACCAAATCAAAATTATCATCTGCAAAATCTTCTTTTTTGATAGGAATATTTAAACTACCTGGTATAGTGTTTTCTATATAAAATTCTTGTGCTCTGATATCTATAACCAAAAATTTGTGGCTGGACTTTCTTAATTCAAACAAATCATATATACTTATTCTTGGACAAAATTCATCTTTCAATACATCATACATTAAACATGGATCATGCTCTTGTGTTTTAGTTCTCAACTCATATTTTCTAAATGTTATTGACCTAGGTGTAGCATCACTAAATTTTGATGATTCTAAAACACACTTCTCAATATCTACCTCAGGTAAATCCGAAAATAATAATATACATTCATTAAATCCTGAGTTTAGTAATGTACCGCGTAACTGAATAAGAATTGATAATCCGACAAATAATGGATATGAAGAATCACCCAATAAAAGTCTATCCCATAGATGAAAAATTCTATGTAGAGGAAATACATGAGCAAACATTGTTAAAAACCAAGGTATAGCAAATAAATCTGGTATAAAACATTTTTCATCCAAATGATTTGCTAGTTGTGGGTCATGAAATGCAATTAAATGTGATAATTTTACTAAATATTCTCGAATTACATCGGCATTATCTTTTAAAAACACATCATTCAAGTACTTTTTCACAAATTCTGTTAGACAAGCATAAGCTACATGTTCTTTGCAAAAGTTTAAGTACACAAATGGAGCACATAATGAATCTAAACCTTGCCAGTAAACATATTTAGGATGACTTACAAGCCACGCTTTTAAAACTCTTTTTAACTTTTTATGAGCAACTGAAGATGACAATAAATCATTGTATTGATGACATCTTGGAATATCAACTTCAATTTGTCTATCAGTTACACCAGCAGTTTCTTTGTCTATTGACATATATGTACTTTCTGTATCACCGGAAACATTCAATATGCATGCCCAAATATCTCCTCTGAAATGTGGAGGAATATCTTTCTTTGCTTCCATAAGTAATTTATCTAATTTAAAAGGATATACAGATAACAAATGATCAAACAGAATAATTCGGTGGAATTGATATTCAGTATCTTTCTCACGAATGACTAATGGTAAATTCTCAGTAGTATCATTACATTCTTTTATTTGATCAATTGAAGGTTCATAATCTGTTATTTTGAGATGTTGAAGACGATTTACTAGCAAGTCTAATGATAGTTCCACTATTTGTAAATCTAATAAACAATTTTGGTTGCGTGCATTGCCATACAATGTTCCTTCAAGAACAATTAATCTAGGCAAAAGTAATACAGGAGATTCATTTTTTAATAAACCTTTCTTTTTCAAAGCCCATTCGACATCTCCGCCAGCTAACTTCCATAGATAATACACTTGATCAAGTTTCATTTGACGCAAAGGATGTTTACACGAAGAACATTTATTTGTTAACGCATTTGAATACTTATATAAAGAAAATATTTTATGATCACATAGTTCTTTTGGGCACATTCTTTTATTGATATCTATACAAAGGCATTTACTAAGGAAGTCTTTTAGTTCATTAGGTAATGATTGGTAAAATGTCAAACAACCCATTTCACGAGCAAGTCTCATTACAACATCCGTACAATGTGTTAATGATAATATTTTCCGTATAATCTGACTAAGTTTAAGTGTTGGCCAAAGTTGTGCTCCAAGTATCAATTCTAATATAATAATACCCAATGACCATGAATCTGTTTTAGGGCCAGATTTATTTGAACCTCTATCAAGAACTAATACTTCAGGTGCTGTATATTTTAGTTTACCAATAGGGAAAGTAATGTTTTTACCATTATTTGTCATATAATACAGACCGTAGTTAAATAATTTAATATTATCATCATCATCTAATAATATGTATTGTGGTGTTAAAAATCGATGTATTAAACCATTATCGTTCAAATAAGTTAAAGCCGTCAAAATATTATAAGTCCAACAAATTACTTTTTCTAATGGCAATAATAATGAACAATTGTTTGATTCAGTCCACAAAGATCTCTTAAAATATTGAGAGACCAATATGATACGTCCATGCTGTTTCCGTATAAAATCTAAATGTAAAACTAAATTTGGATGATTTAAAGTTTTTAAATTTTGAGCACGACCTAAAATTAAAATTGAATTTGGAGTTAGAGGTAAACCATTAGCGCCACAGGATTCAGAAGTATGTTGAGCAGCAAATAGAGTTTGTACACCAAATAACGGAGGAACATGAGCATCTTCACAGTTGCAAGACATAATAAATATTTGATGAAAATGATCTAAAATTAGTTTTAAACAAAAAATAAATATCAAAAAAAAATTATATTTTATTCTAATAATATTCGTATGATATGCATAAACATTAATTTAAATTTTTCTTATATTAATTTCAAAATTTAAAAAAATTTAATATTATATATGTGCATTATTTCTTTAAAATATTAATATATTAGTATAATTAATATACCTAATGTTCTTTGAATATTATTTGAATTTCAAAATGTACAATACAAGTTTAAAAGTTGTTTCAAAAATTCAATAAATTCTATTATTAATTCCATAATATAATTTTATTTTATATAATTTAAAAAATACTTATATATGCAGTTATAAAGTTTTTTATCTTTCATATTCAAATAACTATAAGTGTTAATAATTAATATTTCAAACAATTATAAAACTAAGACTATTTTATGAAACACTCTTTAAATTTTAGTTATATTAATAATAAACATTATGTAATAAAAATTCAAAAAATTAAATTAATCTTAAATTATAAATTATACTTACAAAGTTACAAGTTACAGGAACATATAAAATATCATTAAAATAAACATTTTATTAAATTGAATGTCCCGAATTCACTCAATACATTTTTATTCGACTAGATTTTAGTTTCATATAATTCGTGAGTTCCTATCTAGACATGCAATAATTTCATATTACATAATTTATATTATAAACAATAATTGTTAATTAAAATTACTAATTTTCAAAATTTTTTTATACCATATAATATATTATATTATAATTCTTCTATAACTTGCTTTATTTATATATTTTTTATCATACTGTTATCATTTAACTCGATAATAGAAAAACGAAAATATGCCACCCCCTTGAGTGGTTACTACTTTATAATCTAACTGTATATCAACCTTGGTTATGTTACACTACTGGTTTTTAAAAGACCGTATACTGTTATCAGTATAAACAAAACAAGTTAAAATTAAATAGTAAACTTTTTGTGTTCAAAAGCTTAAATGCCTTAAAAATACAATTATTATTAATTTAAAATTAACTTAGGAATTTTAGGTTATTTTGAACTTTAATCTTGTTAACAATTAATATTCATTTTTTGAACGTTAAAAACGCTTTATACTATATTTTCCTTTTGTAATTGATGACAGTTTATACTAGTTTTCTGAGATACGTATAATTGATATTAACAATACCACACATATAAAATATTATTCATAATGCCTCGATTAAAGAAAAAATCATTGGAAACCAAAGCTAGAATATCGCGAATGAAACGAGCTGAAAAGCGAAGGGAACAAATTCTATACTTAAAAACGCAAGCCGAAGAAATGGAAATTTTATGGTATGAAAATGTTTTTTTGATAATAGCTTAACACTATAAACTATAAACATTAATTCTACAAATTATTTGTAACCACCACAACTTTTCCTCCAGGGTCCATTCCTCATGAGTAATGAAAACTATGATTTTATATAATATATCCAAATAACATATAATTTAAACATATAACTAGGTAGTTCCAGTTTTTAAAGAACTCAACACAATTCGAAATTAAAAGTCTCCAATAAAGATTTTAAAAAATGTGTAAATACTGGCACATAACCATAACATATTATAACACAATAATAAGGTGGCCCGTTATAACCTTTAATTTTTTGTTTAAAACCAAATAATAAAGTGAATTTTTAATTAATAAAATATATAACGTATTATGTACCTACTGTTATAATCTATTTAGACACAACATGTCACCCCCTATAAAATTTTAGCCATACCACTTAACTATGTCCAATGTGCCTGAGTAAATAATATACAGTTATTAATATAACTGAGAATACAAATTAAATTATTCCATGTTTCGTATCTTCAATTTATAAATTACTTAAATAGCAAATTAAATATATTTTATTTAAATTAATGATTATAATATGTCTATTTATATTTAGTCGTGGTATAAGGAGTGAAGGAGCTCTTGTACCACCTATAAGACAAACAGCATCAATATTTAAACAGCCAGTTACTGTTCATAAAAATCAAGAAGGTAAAGTTAAAACAGATTTCAAACATGGAAGACAAGAAAAACCAAGACAGGTAAATAAACACTTATTATTTTCAATATTATATATTACTTATAAACCTATTAATATTGAATGATATATTTTAGGTATTTTGGGAAAAAAGACTAGAAGGTATTAGAGCATCAGAAAAAGATGGTTATGAATTAGGTACTAAATGGACTAGTTTATTACGACCAGCAGGTCCACATGTCCGAGATGAAACTTTATTGCAGAGTGTTGCTACTGCTTTGCATGTATGTGCTATGCCAGTGACAGGACAACCTCCTATGCGATCTCATTATGATAAAGAAATTGTATATCGAATTCCAGACCAACCACTTGTTCAGGTATCTTTAATATAAAAATAACTATTGAGTTAAATACAGTTACACCACGAGAAATACATGGTTTTTAACTAAGTATAACTTAGAAAGTATTTTGATATAAATAAATTTTATTTTAACCTAATGGTCGATAATAGCAATTCAATAAGCTATGATATCAACTTGTTAAACAATCCAATAAATATCTTTATTGGGCCAAATAAATAGTGAACTCTTGCACAAATATTCATAGTACATAATGAGGTTTATTACTTGGTTCCATAGGCACAAATAGACCCCCCTCCCAAACTACATCCAAGTCCCCCAAATATTATTATTTATTTAAAATTATAAAACTATAAAAAAATTGCATTCTAAAATTTTAATTATATATATATATATATATATATATCAATATTAAATAATTATAACTTGTATTAATTTATTGAATTTTATAATTTTAAAACAATTTTTTTATCCGCGATCAACTGTCATGCAGTTAATTGTTTCGTTGGATCAATTTTACCACGATCAATTGTATATCTAATGATTTTATTGATAAGACTTCATGTGAAAATTTAGGAATATAAAATATAAAAAGAAAAATAGTAATTTCACTAATACTAAAATAATGTAATGTAGTCTATTAGTATCAGTTTAAATAAATTGAAATTAATATAAAAATAATATTATTTCTTAAATTATTAATATTTGTTTTCAAAAAAACTATAAACAGTACCTACACATTAAAGTAATAAAGATTTGAATTATATTTATTAACACATGAATCAATATGTATATGATATGTTATCAATACAATAAAATTATTGAACTCTTTAAAATAATTATACAACTAAAAATCAGACTAACTTATGGAACCAATAAAGATTAATTGATCAAATTGATAAGAATTATAGATCATTTGTGACACTTTGTAAAATTTATAAAACCAATTTCTAATTTATTTGTTTTTTGTATAACCCGGAATAATACTTTTCTGAGTATTTAAAAACTTGTGTTATCCATTGTGGATCCTGTATATAATTTATAATTTATTAATAATATAATATATTTTATATTAGGAAGTGAGTGTAACTGCAGATGACATTAAAAGTCAAGAAGATCGTGTTATAGCAGCAAGAAAACAACTTCAAGAAATAATGGGGAAAATAAAATAAAATTTATTCAACATTATTTTATATTAGTATATTCTCAATTGATTATTTTTAATTTTTATTTGATAAAATATCGATTATTTAATATTAAGAAAATACAAATGTAATTATATTTTGTCTTTACATTATAACCTTTTTTTCTTATTTTTGATAATGCAATACTAATATCCAATATATTTTATTATAATGCTTTAAAAATTAAAAAAAAATTAAATGTAACATTTAAATTAAACTTATTCAATAGAAAAAATTACATACTATACAGATTTTTTTTAAATTATTACACATTTTGTTCTATTTTTTATTATATATTTTATAATATATATATTTCTACACTCATCAACTTTTGATTTTAAAATGGTAACATATGTTTTAAATAGTAAATTCTTAAAGAATATATTTTTATAAAATTTTAGCCATACAGGTTATGGAAATTTAACTAATATTTCATGAGTAATTAACATTCTAAATAATAGATCAACAATAGAATAGTAACATCTACCATTTACATTGATAATTTCATAACATAGTCAATATTTGGTATGATATAAAATATCAATTACCAGTATTGATAAGTGTCAAGTAAACCGAACCAAATATTGGTTATGTTACCGCTTACTCTATTGTTTGTACTTGAGAATGTTAATTATTCACAAAATATTAGTCAGATTTCCATAACCTTTACGTCTAAAATTTTATAAAAAATACATTCTTTAAGAATTTACTATTTAAAACATTTACCATTTGAAAATTAAAATTTGATGTTGTTTTATCATATAATAGATGAGGGAAATATAACTATGACAAAGAGTAGAACATTATATGTAATAATAATTTAAAAATGTTTTTTTCAAAAACTACTTATATTTTAAAAATTATACGCTTAAATATGATAAAATTATCACCCTGTATATCATTGTCTTAAATTGAATTTATTTTTAAATTTTATAATAGATATTCATATATTTAGTTTAATTTAAAGTTAACAATTAATATTCTAATAGTTATGATTTTTCTACATTAATAAATGGAGCAATATTATTATAATAAAATAAGCAATGTAAAAATACTATAGTTCTCTTAAAAAAATTGCTAGCCATTAATTGAGTATTGATAGAAGTACCAGAATCTGGTTTCAAATTATATATTGACTGTTATCTAATGTTTTACCTTTGTACATAAATGCATAATTATAATGATAAACTTATCATTACTTATACGTTATACTATATTATGGATTACAAAACCAATAATCACTTTATAAATTAAATAAATAAGAAATTGTTATGACTTCATTACCTAGGTGAAGATGTATGTACATTTTTAGTTAAATAATATTTATTATTGAATTGAAAATGTTTAAATTAATATTAAGAATTTATAAATCTTATAAAAATAATTTTTTAATATTTATATTTAAAACTTGTTTAAATGTAGTTTATATTATTTTTGATTCAGAATTATCATTTATTAGTTTAAGAAATTAAAAATGTAAATTTTTGAACATTAATATAAAACATTTTTTTTCTTATTTTGGTTAAAATTATTTTATATAATTGTTAAAAAATTGTAATCAATTAATATCACATTTGAGTTTGATTTTCACTTTTCATTTTTTCTTAAATCATTGTTTTTTTTATTAATATTTATCGTTTCAGTCTAATTATCCAATGAAATAAATTAATACAAAGGTGCTATTTAATATAGGTCATATATTTTTTTAAATATTCATATTTAAAACAATGGTAGAAATTATAAATTAATTGAAATAATTTTATTACATTCATATATTGTCACCTTATAAATTTGGTTTTCCAAATTACAGATATCTAATGATTTAAATATAAAATGTACTTAAAATATTTTTTCATTAATAAAAATGATACGGAAAATGTGGATATTTAATGTACAAATGGGATCTAACATTAGTATCAGATTGCGACTGTGGCCCATATATCAGACTATTTCACACGTAAGAGGTGTACAAATCATAAATTCAATGAAACAGTCGAGGACTTTGCAAACGCTATCGAATGGTTATGGAACATGGATATCAATCTATGACTATCATTTGTACTCAACGTCTTTACTGCTCCACCCTAATTACATATTAATTTAATTAATTTTTTTTTAATGTTCCTAAAAGCCATACAAATAAATTAATAAAAAAACAAATATAAACTTAAATTAATTATTTTTGACTATTTATAAAAATTGAACATTAAATTCTAAAATATAATTTTCATAACAAAAGCATTATTTTATTCTGCCTCAACATGACAACATTCAATTACATTTTTAACAAAATGAGGTAATATATATACTTACCTATTTATTTTGAAAAATTTAAAATAATTATAAATGACAAATTACAATGTGTAATTTATAATAAAGTATCTTATTTCAAACCTATCCTATGTTGAATGGTGCCATTTATTTTCGAAAAATATCCATAAAACTATTATAAATCATATAAGAATTTTTCTTTTTTTCAATTATAATTACCTATTTAAATTTCTATTTAGGTACCCAAACCCAAACTGATCATATTAATATATTATCGCATCGTTTAATAAACTATTAAGACGTTACTTCTTTTCAACTATTTACCGTAATTTTTAAAAATAATATATTGTAATGTTTAATAATTACTAGTTATAATTTAAAACGTTTACTTTCGTCTGCACGCATAAACCGTTAATATTTTAAAAGAACGAAAACGTATACTGATGGGTGGATTCGTATTTTAAATTTTGCGAAGTTCCAAAAATTCAAAAATTATTACCTCTACCTAATTCCCACGGTTCGACAATAACAAAATATTATTATAAATACATTTATTTTGTCATTATTATACCTATAAATCTATAATAAAATAATAACGATCTTAAATCCATAATAATATCATTATATTTTGTTGGCCGACGCGCAGTTTTTGGCTTATTGCTCACACGAAATCTGTAGTATACCACCTACCTATATTTGGTGTACCTACGTTATTATTGACGTGCATTACTGCTTTATAATATTACACCTATATTGTACGACCTCACTACCAAAGCGAAAACGAATAAATCATTGTTGCAAGATACGTTATTTGTTATTTCGAGCGTTTCATCGTGAAATACGACTCACAAATCTGTGTTCATTATAACACGGTTAGGTCCATTTAAACACCGAAATATTATATTTATATACCCACCTATCTACTTTATCGCGCATTGTAACGACAATCGTCCAGAGGTCCAGACCCTCCGAGTAGGCCGCACGCACAGCATCCATAATAATGGTAGGTACCATTTAGTTTATCTTTATACCTATAAAAATATAAGAACCGACCGCGTGACGTCCTCCGGACAATAATAATATTATACAATGTAGGAGGTATACACGGTTTTACAAGTATTATATTATATTATGTACGCGTTAAACGTTCATAATGTACGTTATGTGTTTGAAATTTCGATTATCGACCGACCATGACGACCCTATACACATCCTGGTTACCTGCGCGACCATAATACGGTTATGTTATATTGCTCTCTCTCTCCCTCATCCATATCTCTCTATATTATGATGCTCAATGGGAACGATGATGGTTTTTCTTATGCACAAAACAGAATCCGGGTCCCCGAGTCTTGAGAACGAAAATTATACAATATAACACCATCATCATTGAATATTATAATGTGTATATCGAACCGAGCGTATTATATTGTACGTCTATATTATTATATTTATATAAGAATCATATTATTATATTGGTATCCGACCTCGTTTCATTTTTTTTTTTCTTCCCCTTATTATATTAAACGATATTTATGTGACAAATATACACGGCGCCATTATTTATTTATTTAACCGTCTCGTGCAACCGACCGAATAAATGTCTCTTCAATATTATACGACAATAACGACGATGTTGCAGGTTTAACGATAATCACGTGTGGATATAGTACCTATATAACATACCTACATGCGGACGAATATTAAACTCTATCTTTCGAATTCGCGAGTATTCGACATCGCATAATGTTTTATACCGCGGATACCACGATTATAAATTTATATCCAACAATAAAATGAATAGGTAACGAGTAGGTACCTAACTAAATAACAGACACGTATACGGGGGGTTTTAGGGGTAAAATTTAAAAATTCTAAGTCCAGGGGACCGGGGGGGAACTCTCTCCGGTTGCCCATGTTATATGTTACTGTTGAGAAGTTAGTAGGTACCTACCTATATTAACATGATTTTAAAACTATTTTCCAAAAAAACGTATTATAATGTCTATATTATGGAAACACAATATATTTAATTGCATACGTCCAAGTATATTATAACTGACAATATTGTGAATAATAACTAGGTACTAATATAAATAATGGTTATTTCGATCATGCTGTACATATACGATATACCAGTTTGTTGTTAAAAAAAGGTTCTTACTCGTGAAGGATGGTATTGTTTGCTATAACGGTTTTTCGTGTTCGTTAAATAAAAGTCAATACCACAATGTAATATAAATTTATTATTTGAATTATAAAATATAGTCAACATACAGACAAACTCAGGGTCGGTGGCCGGACATTATTAATGCTTAGGGAAAATCAAAATTTGCTGCCCTTTTATCTTATAAATCCCCATCACTACTCCCGTCCACATACACATTTACGATCTATATCTTACCTATATATCACAATATTATTGTAATAATCGTATTTGTATCATTGAAAATTTTGAAAATAGTCAAAAAATGCATGCTAATTGCGTGCTAAATATTGTCACAAAAAAAATTCACGTTTCCAAATGGGTGGTGCTGATGTGACGTAATGAAATGTGTATAGTGTATTAATAATAATAATAATAACTCATTTCAAACAAATATTTGTGTTCATATGGGTAAATATAATCAAAATATTTTTTAAATATTATTTTATTCCGTATTGTTCAATATTTCTCCTTTCTAATTGAATTTGTTTAAATATTACGATATAGTTACCTACTTTACTCTTATTATCTAATTAGTAGATGTAGTATAATAATAATTAATCAGTATAGTTTTTAAGTTACTTAAATTTTAATGCAATAATTGCAGTTATTTAGAATGGCAATCATAAAATATACACATTGAATATGCTAAATTCATGAAAATACGATAATATAATAGATATTTATTTATATAAAAAACCATGCATATTGCATATTATTTATATATGCAGGAATGATTGAGAGTCATAAGATCGATGATATACTCGTATTGTCATTCATTCAAACTTATGTGTAGTATTTCAAATTTTAATATTATTTCTATTCTTTTAAAAATAAATAAAAACATAATAGGTACGATTTATATACGTAATAGGTAGGTACTTATAATCGTAATTTTATTATTTTGTACTTAAAATAATTTTTATTTAGCTATATAATTAAACAGACATAATTAATTTGTAAAAAAACAAACGAACAATAAAAAAACCGGGGTGCCAGATTTTCTTCTTTGATGTTTTCACTCGTTTAATCATTAAAAAAAAATAATAATAATAAATAAAAATATACGAATAATTTACGCGAATGAGCAAAATTATTTATAACTCGGTTCAGAAAATCTGAATTTATTACATAACACGAATGATAAAATCGAAATATAACGTTATAATCTCCAGAGACTTGCAAACTACGCGTTTATTATGGGTACTTTTTTTTTTTGTGCACATCGTGTTATATTTAACTATATATAGTATAATAAAATGCTCATAGGTACTAAAAATTGACGTCGAACGTATTATTTTATTATATTGCCGACGAAACGTTTACCCCCCGCGACTAATATAAATTTGCGTATCTGTGCATTTTTTCGGATAAACTAAATTTATACCGATACCGAATAAAATAATAATAATATACGAATATTACGTTAATCTGATTTTAATTTAAGCGACGTGATTATCGTATTATTTAGTATTTACACGGATACGAGGATTGGAAATTGTCAAATATTCGATTCAAATATACGAATGATGTGATCACGTGGAAATATTTATTTTGTAATATTATAATATTATTATGTATATTCAAATTTTATAATTTCAAAACAAATTTTTTACAATCTTAAAAAATACATAAAAATATATTTCTATTTCATATTCTATTTTTCTATTTTTCAATTTTACTATCTTATATATTTGTATTAAACCGAAACTCACGAATCCGTGAGAAATCCTTATTTTATATACTCACTGAGCATTTTATGGACTACTGAATAGTTCAGTAATCCAGTTAAGTGATCCATCCACTTTTTGCGCTTTCATCGTATGCATTAAGCTTATATATATTGTGCTTATTACATTGTATAAAGAATTACAGGGCAATCATATTTCAAAATTAAATATTTTTAAGAATTGGATATTTTTAAAATTGTATTTAAGTGAAAAATTCTGTAGTCAGTGGTGATTAATCCGCGGTTCGAGGATTAAAATTGTGCGTTTTAATTCTTAGATAATTAATTTCCTTTAATTATATGAAATATGTTACCTACATGTACTGTATAATAATATAATAATCAAAATGTCGAAAATTTAATGGAATACATTTTAAACATCGTATACTTAATACATATACTATTAAAAACTGTAATATATCATTAATTATTATAATATGTATTATAATCACAGAATATAACATATTTTTATTATTTAAATATTAATAAATGGAATACGTAAAATACAAATAATTAAAGTTTTAATTGCTTCGGATTTATATAACGGTCGAGGTCGACAGTTGATTAATATACTACTAAATATTAGCTAATTAAACTATTTTAACCCTGTTCAAAACATACAGGTATGTGGATCTGTGTACAATACACCTATACGTAATAATTATTTTTAATGTTCGGTTTAAATGTAATATTTTATTTCGTGATTTGGCTGTTTGTTTTCCACACTAAATTCTGTCACTGTTATTCTTATCACGAATAATTTTGATGTGACTTTGTGTAACGTTAACGACTATTTACCATAAAGAATTAAAAAATAAAAAAAAAATGTTCCGCCTTTGAAGTAAAATTTTCACATGCGAGTAACAAAGTGCTAGTTTCCCTTGACTTCTAACCGACGCGACCTTTTCACTTTTACTTTCTAATGGTCGTCGGGTCGAGTTTGGAACGAACATAATTTGAGAAATAAAATAACACAATAATCTGTGAAACGCACATCTGTAGTTTTGCTACCTGCTAGTGTGCGTGAATACAAGTGAAAAATCTCTGGCTGCAAGAAATATTTAAAAATTCATGACTTCCGTCCGATGGTCAGTAGGTATACCACGTGTGACGGACGGAGCTCTATTAAATGGCGAAAAGTAGTTTCAAAATCGAACCGTCCATCTGTCGTTCGTTTCCAGTTAAATACATCCTGGTCCGGCGGCGTACATAATTTATTATCTTTTCTCACGATTATATTTTGCACCCTATGGTATTTCATGAATTATTTTGAAAACTAAAGGCGTTCCACTATTATTTTAACGTTCATAATATAATGAAAAAAAAAGTACTCATCTACCACGTTTGATGTTCACAAAGGTTATATTATAATAATATAGTGTAATAAAATGTTATTGTGGTAATAAAACATCAAAAAACGCACAAATAATCAGATATTAAGTATTTCGTTAGTTCACAAATGTCATCAGTTTAGAGCGAATATTGTTAAAAATTGACATCTGCTAAATATTATTTCATCGTAATGCTACATAAAGTTAAAACACTATGAAATAATTATTTTATCATTTTTACTAACAAAGTAGGTACCAAAAGATACAAAGCACGTCCAAAATTGTAATTTTATTACTCCTCGAACCAATGTAATGACGATTTGAACGAAATAAATTTGAGTTTCAATTAAGTACTTGAAATCAAATAAATGTTATAATAACCTTATAAGTTTCGAAACTATGGCCTGTGACGATACTTCTACTTCCGTTAAATATTTCAACGATTCACTAAAATAATATTTCTAGTCAAATGACTAAAACTTATTATTTTACATGTTAAATTACACAAATAATTACCACTTACAATTAACGTAAGATTTAACCATATACGTAGGAAAGAATATATTTAAAATTAAAAAAAATAAACAATCATTTTTTTTTTTATATATTATAATATATTTTTATACTGAAAAACAATTGTTTAGGATTTTTATAATAATACAAGTTACAAATCATTTTCCTTACTTATTTTTTTTTTTTATAATATTATAAATAGAAACACAAAAACATAATTATATAATTTTTAAACGCTAAATACAACTTACTTTCATTTAATTATAAGGATGATGAGCAGTTTTCAATACATAAATTACACTTCGAACAATATGAGGGATTGTAATAATATACTTTTGATGTTTTGATTATTTTTTTCAATTATTTATTATCGTTTAATAATAATAAAAATAAATATTTACTTTATTTATATTATTATACTTTCATTATTGCTTTATAATCAGTCCTTGTTGTTTGCAAGTATAATAATGCAAGGTAAAAATATTGAGATCGAAAAAAAAAATTGGGAGGAAATCATATAATATTATTACATCATAAAATACCTAAACGTTCTTCAGACAATATAAGTATTACAAGACATATTTTATAACATCATACTGTTCAATAAAAAAAAAAAAAAAAACAACTCACGTGTACAATCGTGATAAATCGTTTATAATACTGATTTGGATATAGGCCGAAATAAAATAATGAAAACTGCATCTTAACATATTATATATATAAAAAAAAAAAAGAATAATAATAAACATAAGAACAATCCTCATCAATCCCGTCTCTAATGATATAAGCTTGACAACCATATATTTCGATTAGTCTAAAATATTAATTCTTAACGCAACTTTATAATAGAAATTACCTTAAACAGTAATGATAATTATCATTACTATATTTTTTAATTTATAATATAATATGACTATATTATTAGTTATATAATATAATATTTATGCTAAATTTTGCTAATAACAAGAAATTTATGAAATTCTCACAAAAAGTTTAAAAAAACAATTAAAGCAGAGTATAAATAATGTATAAAATTTATTATATATATAATTTTATTTAATATTTATATATGCATATATAAATTGAATTATGTTTATGATTATCAATCTGGTCTGTTTTTAAATTTATAAATAGTTCTCAAATGTATAAAATTATCATTTAAATAAATAATTCTTAATTTTTTTTAAATAACTTTTTTAAAAATTTTTTAGAAATAAAAGTATTAAATGCAATTTTTTTTAAGAGTTAAGCCATTTTTCATTGAAAACGCAGAAAAATATTCTTTGGGCCTAACAAAAAACACAATGTCTAGATAATATTTTAAACATATAATCATTAAATACAAAAAAAAAAAAAAAAAAAAAAAAAATATATATGGATAAAAAACAGAACACAAAATATAAAAAGCAAATGTTTTTTTATTTTATATAAATAAAAAAGTATGAATAAAAAAAATAAATGTGCACTAAGAAATAAACCTGAACAATGTTTATATCAAAAAGTAAACAAAAGATCCTAATAAATAATACTAGTTCGGTATATTTTTTTAAGTATCAATATTAACATCAAATACTATTAAAAAATAAAACATCACAACTAAATAATAAAAATATGTAATAATTAAAATGTAAATAACTATTTAGTTTTTCTTTCAGATAAATATATGAAATAAAAAAGTATAAAAATAATAAAAAAAAAAAGTTAACTAAGTAGCCTACATACTTAACAATGCAGTGGAGAATGAGAATAGGGCAATAATGATAGGGGGGCATGGGTAGGGATATTTAATAAATAACAAAAATATACAATTTGTTTAAGTATAATATCTCTAGAAAACGAAAACTTATTTATTTTTTTTTTTTTTTTTTTTGTATTTTTTAAATAAATTTATTTCTTAATGAGTATGTAAATAGTTTCAATATAACATTTCCTTCAATCACTCTAAAAACCAAAATTACTACACAACATTATTTTAATATATTATATTATATATAAGAATAAGTATTTAGACATTAAATTAAAGTTTATTTAATAATAATTTATATATAAATATATTTAATATTATATTAATGATGCTACATATCAAAATGTAAACCAATATATTTTGGAAAAAATATCTTTTTTTTATTCTTTCTTACATTTTTTTTTGTTTTTTTTTTTTTTTTTAATATTATTTTAACACGAAATGGCACATTTTAATGTTTAAGATTCTTACGTTTGGCAATATTAGGACTTAAAATAGTAAAATATTCATTATTTTTATATAATATAAAAAATTATAAATTATATAATATATAAGTAGATATAAAATTTAGGTCTAGTTTGCATTGCCTTTGTTGCACACCACACACTCACTCGATATATTGATTTTATATTAATTATTATATATATATTTTTTTTTTTTATAATTTGCATCCAGTCTTAATTTGACGAGTGGTGTGAGTGTTGTATGTTTGACCAATTTTTAATTTTTTCTATCTACCAAATGATTGTATTTTAGTTAAATTGAGCTTAATTAGCTAGTAAAAAAATTCTAAATTTATTTATGGTATTTTAATGGTGGGGTGTCGAGGTAAAAGGAATAATTGGCAGTTTTAATCACAGCCCGATCACCACACCTATACATTATTAAAATGTGCCACTTCGAAATGGAACAATATTTTAAAATAATTTATAAAATATATATTTATATTATTATATATAATCTTTCAATTATTTATATATGTAAAAAATGAAAATGAAATAAAATAATAAATAAATGATCATGGCTTATATAGATGTTAAACAAGCTTAAATGAATATAAATTATTTACCTTTTTATATTATATAATAAATTTATGTTACACCTAATTTTAAAACTTTTTGTAAACTGTGAAGAAAAAAATTATATTTAGCACCAAGTTCCAAACATATTGGAGGTAGGTGCTGCTAATTTTTTTTTTAAATTTTTTTTGTAAAAAAACTTAACAAGGGATATGTCAGTATACATTATTAAAATCTTACACAGTCGTGAGAAAAACTGAAACAAACTTTTAACATTTGTTCACAGTAATTGCAATTAAATCTAATACTAATAAAAATTTTTTTTAAAAAACTCAAGAGTTTATATATGTTTATAATAAATTATTAATAATCACTAACACTGGCAAAATTAATTTTTAAATGTCATGTTTTCTAGCGAGAACATTTTAATTACGACTTCTCATAGAGATCGTCGGTCAATTTTTGAGAAAAAAAACTAAACAAATAACATATTTTATCAACAAAATACACAATAACCAAATGGATAATAATAAAAAATTCTTCAAAAAGAATAATAATTTAATAATAATTAAATAAAAATGACTTGTTTTGTAATGTTCGTCAATTAAATCAATCAGCCTTCGATTGAATCCCTTTTTTCGTTCCATTATACAGAGCGAAATATAATGTTGTATTTAACTATAATCTAATTTTAATACTAAATTGTTTTATATTGGTTTTTTAGGAATCATTTAGGTACTAAATAAAAGGGATTTATTATGGTACTTTTTTTGTCCTCGGCTTAAGAGATGATGCGGATGGCTTGACGCGCTGGTGTCTTGCATACTGGACAGGGTGATAGTCCGTTTGAATCGCAGGCACTTGAAGCACAATCTAAACAGAACAAGTTGTGACCACAAGGAATAAGAGCAGCATCAATATCTCTTGTGTGGCACACTAAACAAGTCTTTTTGGCCGGTGGCGGAGAAGTTGAACTAGCGGGCGAAGGTCTGGATGATCCCATGAATCCCCAAAGGCCGACGTTTTCAAATGATGGTGATTCACCACCGATGCCTTCATCAGACCAAATGTTTCCCAAGTCACCAAGTGCTGATACTCCAGAACCGCATGAGCTTACTGAACCTGAGCTGCAACCTGAACTTCCAGACAATATAGCGGGTGTCATGGAGTCTGTAAGATCAAATAGACCGGCCAAAGGGTTGCCTTTGCATAGAGCAGCTAGGGCAACACCACTTTCTTCATCAGTCATGCCATTTCCAGTGCGTAGAGCGATATGAGCTTCAATTTCACGTTTGGCAGTTTCTACACTGTCTGGTAAGCCGGTTACATCAAATACAGGTTCCTTATCACGGGAAGGGGTTACAATGTATGTGCCAGTTTGGTGTTGTATGCGCTTGATAGTAGCACCCTTAGGACCGACTACAAGACCTACGACCCTGTATGGTACTCTGACCTGCAAGCGATAAAATAAATAAAAAAATTAGTTAGATCAAAATACATTACACGAAAGACGTATGGATAAAAAAATAACAAACAAAAGACATACCTGAATTGTGACATGTCCGGGAACGGTTGGAGGACCAGGTGGAGACAGAGTTCCAGCCATGTTCTTGCGCGAAGCTCTGATCTGTGAAAAATGTTCGGCTGCCGACAGTATCTCTTTCTTTGCCTTGGTCACGTCTTCTTTCCGTCCAGTCACCACGAACACGGGTTCTTCACCGCGCACCGGTGTTTTGATGTATGTATTGGTCTTGGCTCGCAGAGCCTTGATCTTGCAACCTAGACAGATTGAAAATTATGAATATTTATTACCAATAATATTTAATTGTAATAATAAAAAATGGACGTGAAAAATAAAAAAAAAGACGAACGAATCGATCGGTACACGATTACAATAGTATTATTACCACCCCCCTCGTGTCAAAAACACAACACGTGAATATAAATAAATATCGCGTGTATCGATTTCATTGCCGGCCGGTTGGTTGGTGGTCCGTCCGAACGTATTATATATGATATATATTATGTATTATTATAAAAATTAACGAGGTGCATTATTGCAAGGAGTGAGGATCGGAGTCGCGTGTGGTTTGTGCAAGAGGAGTGGATTGGCGGGTGAATGGGCGGGCGCGGGTGGACGGGCGGCCGTCGTTTAAACAGTCTATCGGGAACTCGTGGAAAGCAGACGCCGCTCACCTTGATAGAGGCAGTTCAACCGACCGGCGGCGGCGCTCGCTTTGTCTCCAACCTCGCCAAAACGACGATGACGACGGCGTGCCGCATTATTATTATTATTTTTAACCCAATAATAATACACAATTATTTGAACTAACGCCGCCGACACCGGCTGCACTGTGGTATTATTATTATTATTATTATCATCATCATTATACCATTACCGCGTGCATTACTAAAATAATCAAAAATTAAACAACGGACGAGGTTACATTATGAAATTATAATATAAAAAAAATCGAATTTTATTATTATTTCGTAGCTGATCGTGCGAATTACCCCGGAAATACGAACCGAAATAATGATAAAATAAAAGCGGGACGAAATTTGACGTTTTTTCTGGTATATTTTTAACGCGCCATCGTCCCCGCCGTTTGAGGACATATACACAACGCGTGTTTGTTCGCGCGAAAAAGATCGTAAATTGAATTATTATTCTTTCGATATTTTTCTCTTTCCTCAATACACAAGCATTCGGGAGGAAATTTCTCTCAGTTCATCACAAGTCGGTGTATAAGGCACGGGGGTGGGTGGTGGTGTTATAGTCGACAATTCGCGCACAGGAATAAAATACATAAAACGGGCCCCGTTCCAAACGAGCCGTGGGTAAAAGAGGAACGCGGCGGGCTAAAGTCTGAGCGTCGTCGGGGTGAACGGCCTACACAACAAATCAATTCGCCGACGAACGGCCGGCAGTGGCAAGGGGATGTGCCCGGCCGGCGCCGGCGCGCGAGATTCGCACGCACACGTGATGAGCTTCGATTTCGCCGGCTTCGAGGGGCGCGACACTGCGGTGTATCCAAGGCAACAACATCCGTCCCCCGCGTTTCATGGCTCGGGGGAAAAACGGCCGTTGCGAAGAGAGAATATATAGACGGCGATAATAATAATAATAATAATAATAATAATAATAATAATGATAATAATAATAATAATAATACATCGTGACGATAAAACATAACGTACACGAAAAGAAAAACGAAACACGTTTTCTCCCGGAGAGCAATATTTATTAATATTAAATTCGTTTTCACGTGTTACGTGTTAAGCACGCTCGAGTCGTTTTTACATACATACGATGCTCGAAGAACACGTTTTTCATCAGATATTTTCGACCGCTGACCAAAGGGTTGACACACCCTAGTAGAAAATAATATACGGAGGGGATGGACGGAGGGACTCATGAGTAACACACACGGTCGGCCCAGACTGCTGCAATATCGATTTTGGTCTTGCACACGAACGAAATCGCTGGCGTAGCGACGGGGTGCACGACCCTTACAAATAATTATTATTTACACGTGTCGTGTAGACTTTTACGTGCACGGCGAGTAATTCGTCGATTCGTATATATAAAAAAAAAAAAAAAAAATACGAATATAAATATAAATTTTCTCCGAAAATCGATGAAGACCGACCGCGCGTTAATTTTTCGTCTCGTCGTTCGAAAGACCGCAGCAGGCAGCAGTCAGTTCCCACCAGTCGCCCGACGTTTTTTTTCTCCCACTTGTATAATATATATTTTAAAGACGAAAAAACCAGTATTTGACCAAAAAATATTACAAAGACCGAAGATTCGACTACGGATTGTGCGTTTCGTTTACCAATATATAATAAGAATTCCTGTAAACGAGGGGTAAGGAAAAGAAGAAAAAAACGCATTGTTATGTCCTCCGGCAGAACACCGTGTGTATTTCTTCTCTTCTGGTCGTTCGCCGCCGTCGGCAAACGATAGGTTAGGGTCATATAATATTATTTTATATGAAGTCTTGGGTTCGCGCAGGCCGATCGGCACGGTGGTGCGCGTACGTACATACACCCCCGGACAATAACAACACAACAGGTAGGTAGAGATAGACACAGAACGAAAGAAGCAGGTACAAAAAAAAAAAAAAAAAAAAAGGCATTGTGATCTGGCGAATGTGGTCCAACCCCACATGGTGGGCAGCTGCTTATACATTATATATGTGTTTATAAATTCCCATCTTTGCCCGTCGGGGGAAACGGTCCAATTTTTTTTCATCTCGTTTCACGACCACCTGACTCTCTTCATCCCCGGTTAACGCGTTTTTATTATTATTTCGAAGGCGTCTTTACACGAAACGAAGAACGTCTCTCCACCACCCCATCCCACCCCCGCCGACAACAAGACGGAACGGACCGGATAAAATAACGTCGATTTTAAACACGCAGGCAAAGATGCTACAATAGAGGATATTATTATTATATTATAAATTTGCTCGTACCGGTCGAGAGTAGACGAACAACCACGTGGTTTACACACGTTTGAAACGCACACGGGCGATCGTCGCGTACACGTATATTAAAATTATTATTATATTCCGTGTACGTTATGATACCGACACACAACAACCTTGGGACAGACGACGACGGCGGCGGCAACGAACGTGATATTGTTGTCCGTTTGGCGGGAACTCGGGCCGCCGCCTTCATTGTCCGTCCACGTTTTATCGGACTGTATTTTGTTTCATCGTTTCATTCTCTATTTTTTCCTACGCTCACACCACGAATGAATGCAAAACACACACACACACACATACGCAAGGCGAATAATATGTTTTGGACCAAAGACCGTGGCCTTGGTAAACCGCGTCCATCGGTCGCATTGGGTCAACGGTCCGGGGGCCGTCTAATTGACGGGTTCGACGAGAACACGAAAAGAGAATTTAATACGAAAATATACAAAATGTCATATACGACAAGACGAGACGATATCATGTTATACATTATAATATCGTCTACAATAAATCTCGCAGTTTTTTGTTTCCCATTCATTTAATTCTCTCCCCGAGCGTCTTCGTCAATTTCAAGGTCAAACTCTACCCGACCGTCGTCGCCGGTCCCGAGGTTATAAACATCATAATATTATAACAATATTATATTTAACGAAAGGAAAAAAATTAAAAAAAAAAAAAACTCGAACGCCATCTGACACGCACACGAACGATACACGATATTGTTTATATGTAGTTTTTCGTTTTACGTTCGTGCGCGCGCGCTCTCGTTGTAGACCACGAGGTCTTTACCACCGGCACAGAACAGGAGGCGCCGCGACCGTTTCCTGCCAGCTGTCTCGCCGTGTGGAACGCGAAGGCGCGCGCGCACTCACACACATGCACGTTTAGTGTCCCAGACGCGCTTTTGTTTAATGAAACTTGACGACCGGTTTCGTCGTCGTCGTCGTCATTAAAAATATCAACCGGCCGGCCGGCGACGCGCATGGGGGTTGTTGCCCGGCGGATCGGATTGCCGATCGCGGGGTGTGTGCGCCAGCGTGAGAGCCGCGGATCGATAACAGGAGCGGCGGACGAGCGTGGTTATTTGTTCCCCAAAGACAACGCGATGCCGGTTAGATTCAACGAAAAACCGGCGTTTTTCCACCGAACAATATTGTTTTAATATCATACGCATAATATCCGATTCATATCTGGTTATGTGGCGTGCAAATCGAACGGATGGGCTAAAATTATTGTAATAATGTTAAATTCCGAACGGCCGATAAGCCAAACAGCAGGAATTCCCATCGGTTCCGAAAATAACCACGTGCTCGTGAGGCCGAACGTACGGCCATTATAAATTTATAATACTCGTGCGCGTTGTTCAAGCGACGAAATGAAAACGAAGCCCCCCAATTATTACAAAAATAGAAACCGAAAACCACGCTACTACTTAACACTATTCAGTACTTATAATAATTAAAGAACTAACATATATGTATATAAATATAAATATACTTAAGGTATTACCTTGTCTGCCGACGATCTCGGCCACGTGTTCGGAACTGGGCACCGGTACGCATTCAGTCATGTTCTGGCTCTTCTTGTTTCTTGGCTCTTCCGGGAATCCGTTGGGAATGTAGTTCTGCACCAAAGACGACGAGTCCATCGACGGACCGCCGGACAACGAAGTGTCCACTTTTTGCTGTTGGCGCTGTTCGCCGTTCATGTACAACATGCTCAGTTCCAGGGCCACTTGTAGGGCACGCGTGTCTTCGATCACCTTGTTGTTGTGGCCGGCGTTCGAGAATTCCAAGTCGGAGAATAACGTGGCAGGCATCTTTTCTATTTTCGTTTTACTGTTGTACGATACGAAACGCAGCAGTTACACGGGAGATGAGCTAGTTTTTAGAAAAATAATATTTCTACGTTAACTTTGTAAAAGCGTTCCCGATATCGTTTTGCGTAAATTAACGAATCCGGTCGGCGAATAATTCCGGTTTTAATATTATATTAAATTCGTATGCGTTTATTTTATTAATACCAATAGCGTACGACGTCGTGTGCGTGACTCGATATAAAAATGCGCGCGTTCGCCGTCACATGTGCGTGTTTTTTTTTTTTTTTTTCAGAGAAACGAGAAAAGAACGCGGGCGTTTTTTAGTATAAAAATGTATATAAAAAAAAAAAAATTCGTATAAATAATAAAACTTCGATCGGTCCCGCGTGGATGACGATCAAACACAACGACGGCGGTGCAACAGAAAGCAGCGGCGACTTGTATATATTTTAAATATATAAATAATACGTTGTAGCTACTTACTGTCGTTTATTCGTTTCGTTTCACGATAATATCGTTTAAATAATTTGTAAAGTTTTTATAGTGATCAGCCCGTTTATTTTTGTTTTGTTTCGTGTGTGTGTGATCGTTTTACGTGCACGGCGTCAACTGTAAAAGAGAACGCGTGGTGAGCGTGTGCGTGAACTCGATGAACTGACCGTACGAACGATTTTCTAACGACTACCGGCATGAGACGGGGTGGCTGTGCGCGTTTGCCGGGTTCGCGCGCTCCGCCGGTCGTTTTTTTTTCCCCCCTTTTTTTTTTTTTTGTCTTCTCTCTCTCTACCGTGGTGGGGTGGCTTACCATCGCCGTCGTCGACGACCGCGGGGTAGGGATGTCGTTCGGCGGCGGCGGCCGGCCGGCGTCTTTGCTCTCGTCCACCCACCGCCAACCAACATGACCCCCACCACGGGAGACTACGCGCTCGCAAGCCGCCGACGCCCGCGACCGCCACCCCCTTCGCCGTTCCACCGAAAAACCGTCGGTGGAACGCGGAGACGAAGGACGCCGCCCCCACCCGTTCCGCGCCTATTCCTCTCTCTTCGCGTGTTTCTCCGGCACCGGTTACACGGTAACGATGCCGCCGCCGCCGTCGTCACCACGATCGAACAACGACCACGTGATTTTCGTCTTTCGTTATTTCGTTTCCCTCATACAAAATATGAACAAAAAAAAAAAAAAAAAAATACATCATGTTCTTCATGAAATTTCATTGAATTAATTTTAATCGTATCGTCACGGCGTTTGGTGATATTATATTTTAATTTAATTTCGCCTCACACGGAACAATGTTATTTTCCGCAAGCTCTTATGCGTTAATTAACGACAATCGTTGATGGATAATTTTATTTATAGTAAAATTAAACGTTTTGTCTATGGAAATAACGTTTATTATCAACGAAAATATTTTCCGAAAACCCGAATTCCATTACCCGTCTCCAGTCTTTTCGTTATTATTTTTAAACGCCCGGCCCCAACGATAATACTTTATTGTGTTGAGTTATGCGCAGAATGTGTGATGGCGAGAGAGGGAAAACGATTGAGAATCGTTTCGTTTTCGAACACATTTTCCGAATCTTCCTTGTCAAAAAAAAAATACAAAAAAAGGAATAATAAATAGCAATGAATGATAAACCGATATAATATAACATTATAATAATCTAAATTCAAACTGCGAACCGGTTGGGTTATGGTCGACTAAAAATAACAAATAAATAACGATATTATATCCTTGTTTTTATATACCATGTTGTAAAACATTGATCGTAAACTATAGAGACAAAACGATAATATTGTTTTTATAATCTACTAATATAATGAATCGTCGTTTATTTCGACAAAAACTCTTTGGTCGGAAGGGGGCATTTCCGTCTTATTCTATTTTGGACATTTTTTTGGTAAACGGCCTTTTCACGCTGAAACGTTTGTAATTATTTTCCCCTAATATTATCTTTACGAAACTTTATACAAAAAGTTTCGGTGTTTAACAAAACGTACATTATTACAATTATTTATTAGGAGTTTCGTTTATATATCGCAATTCGTATCATGATTTGAGACCAGAGTGTGTTATTGTGCCAGTCTCGTGGATTGACGACGCTTTATAATAATATACTGCATTATTATAATATGGCAAATACAATATAATAAAACGTCAGTGTTCTCGTCCGACGACAATAATAATCAATGATGTCGTCTGTTGTGTATTGTAATAATAACAAATTATAATATTATTTTATTTTATATTGACGCGGGTTTTGTGGAGAGAAAAAAAAAATTAATAATATTGCAAAACCGGCAAATAGTTGAAAAATAAATAATATTAGATAAAAGTTATCGAGGAATAATAAAATGTTAAATATATGTTGATAATTAATATCGAGAGAAACGTTATTTTCGCAAAATATTTAAGAGGAATAATAATTAAAAGATAATCGCGTTATTGTATAATACATATTGTGAAAACGCATATTTATTATAAGACCGTACAATCAAAATAAAGATTATTATGTGATATTATTATTATTATTATAATGTTACTTCAAACGGTCCGAACTTGGAAGTTTTCGCTAATGTTTTCATCTGTATGCAGAAACACGTTGTTTCCGATAACGCCCTATAGTACACGTTCGGAAAAATGTCAAAAAACCGACCGTACTAATAAGAAATTTAATTTTCTTAGGTATTTCAAACACGTCGACACTCGACTCGACGTGTCAACCTTTTTCGAATATTAGCTGAATCCGCAGAGAGATGGGTTGAACGAAACTGTCTTAAATTCAAATTGTATTATATAACTACTATAATATGTATTGTTTTAAATAACAATTATATCGTTTCCCTATATACGTAATTTAATAATATTATATTATAATAAAAATTTAATTTCCTTTTTTTCTATATATTTAACTAAATTCGTATTATTAAAAGTCTTGTTTTGTACGTTTTTTATTTTTATTTTTTTTTCAAAACTCGATCCTTCGAATAATATTCACGTGACACGCACGTCTTTTTTTGTGTTCAACCCGTTTCAAGGAAGAAAAAAATATTCATCCCTTCGTCTCGAAGTCAATATAATAAATAATAATACCTATATAAAATAATTGTTACGATAGACAAAAATGTATCTACTTACAATGCTACAATTGAGAGTTACAAAAAGTCCTTACGAAGAAAAACAACATCTGTTGGTCCAAGGATAAAGGCGTGTAAAGACGTGAATAAAATATTTCGACGCCTTCTGGTCGAATTCAATATCGTTTTGTGTAAAATTTAATAAAAGCGTTTAATCTGTCAAAGAACTTGAAAAGTATTGTACAATTAATTATTTCACTCGAAAACAATGTAATCGTTTATACATTTATTTAGTATTGTATTTTATATAACGTTCGTTATTGAGAGATAAAAAAAAAAAAAAAAACGTTTGTTTCAGCAAACTTCCTGTTAAATACAAACGAAAACGAGAATATATTTAGAGCATAGGCGCAATTAGGGGGACTTGAGGGGACTAAGCCCCCCCAAAAATGTTTGAAAAATATGACAATTTAATTCTAATATTTTATAATATTAAATATTTTCGTGATGTAATTCTATAAAATATACCAACATTTTTTTCTATTAAATATATCTGCATTTTTTCAATAATAAATAATTAATAAATATTAAATATTAATATAATAAATATATTATGTTCGTGATAAAAATTAAAGATCTAGTTTGTGCCGCAAATAGTAGCCGTGACGCCGTGTATTACTGGCTAATGGCTATACTGCTCAGTGCTCAATGTCCAGTGGTATAGCAGCTCCTTTGTCTATGAATTTAAGCGTTGCAAAGTTCAAAAACAATTATTATTACAGACTACAGGTATAATTGTTACAGAAATACAGAAAGTGATTAATGAATAATGATTATACATAAAACACATTATAGCCTATAATTTATAGGTTATGATTGACAAAATAAAAGTCGCCTATTGTGTGTTATGTACTTATGTGTTTACACTTCACGTTCACACTTTTACAGCATTCGCATCGAGTCAAGAACGTTTTTAAAAGTTGGCATTGTTAAATATTGAAAGATATATTGTACTTGATAATGATATAATTTTAAAAACATTTTCTAAACAGGACAGAAAAATTAAATTGTAAAAATAATAATAATTATTTAATAAAATGGTATCCTTGTATAGTATATTGTATATTATATAAGAATGTATCTATGTAATTTTTTTTTGTAATTTTAATTTTTGTAGAAGCGTCGATTTTCATTCTCTGTCCAACACTAAAATAAAGGAATTTAGACCTTTTCTACTTCCAACGTTACGATCGACCTAGTTATGCTATAAGGGATCTGAAAACGGATTTGAATTCGTTAGAAAGTCTACTTTAAAACGACTTTCCCACTTTTTTCATTTTTTTTTGTCCTAAATTCTTCAAAAATTGAATATTTATAAATTTTTAAATAAAATTTGTTTCAACAATGAGAAGAAAATTTCATTGTGTCTAACACACGTTAGACAGAGAAAGAAAATCGACACTTCGGATTTAAATAAGTTTTTGTTTTATTAATATTTAATAAATAAAATGAACTAATAAAATATATAAATTAATTACATTTTGTCTGATAAATAATTTATGCACTTTTTTACTCGCTGATAATATTTTAATATAAAAATGTAATATGTATTCAATTCAGTGACGTGGTGACTGTATATTTTTGATGCCCAGGCGTCATGCTATTTTAGGCTTCACCCCCCCCCCCACAAAAAAAAATTTTGAACCTAATTGCGACTATGATTCAGAGATTATTCTATTCGTTATAAATTTATAATACAATTTTATATTATTTGGGGTTTTATAGTTATCATTTTCGAACGTTCACATTATGTGAAAATTTCTAATTTTGTTATAATAAATTGTGTCGTAATATTATATAAATTCTATATTCGTCATAGCCGCATACAAAGTACTCCCGATAAAAGAAGAAAAACACGATAATATGCATTTCCTACGAATCAATAATTATTATCATTATATAATGACTTTTATACAGGCATTTATCTTTAATAATAATATGGTTATAAAATAATAATATATTATTGCCAAAAGTTTTAAATAGAAAAACGTAACACTTGATGATTGATTGATGGGAATAATGAAATTATTAAATTAATATGAAACGATAATTTATAATAATATTCTTATAATAATTCATTATTTAATAATGTATAAAATAATATTAAAAACAAAATGTAAATTGTTTCAAGGTTAAAAAGCGTATTTTTAAATATTTAAATTCAGTAAAGATCGCAAACACGTAATAACTAATTATTAAAACACGTTTATTTATTATTTTCAACGTGATCCCGTACAGTAAAGAGTAAACGGTATAATATTATATTGATTCTACACATAAATGGTATTAATATGAATTACAAGACTTATAATATTCGATTTGGAGTTTCTCAAACCGTACTGTTTCTTTTTTATTTGGTTTTGGATTGTACGTATAATAAAACGATGATAAAATTCGTCAAATACGTTTAGAAAAACGATATTTATGGGGACAAAAAAAAAAAAAAAAAGTTCCCAAGAACGATAAACACGAATTTTTACAATATCCACACACATTCCATTGATGTGATTTTTGTATCATCTCCTGTATATGTGCACCTGACATTTCGCAACAGATTTCTTTTTTACATCTACGTGTAATCCGCCTTCTTTTCAAAATTGAAAAATGTACACTATATTGTGTGCGATACATTTTTTTCTGGCGAAACCGCCCAAAATCGAACAATACAATTCCTGCAACAGCTTTTCGTTCGCACGAGCATTATAATAATATGGACCAATATATACCAGACGGTTAGGTCTTTGGTGAGTTCTTTTTTCTTCTGCTTCTTGCGACCGAGTAAACGAGTAAAAAAAAAAAAAAAAAAAAATCATTATTTCCCATGAAATTTTCTCCCTTTTCAAACGAAACACAATATTATTATATTATAAAACGTTGAATATTACGCTGAAATATTTTATACGTATTATAAAGATTCCTCTATTAATATATTAATATAAAAATAACGTAACAATATTCCAACAAAAGTATACCAGTTATACGATATAAAGTAAACACGTCGTATTATCTGTAAGAATTTTTTTTGTAACGTTTAAAAAAAAAAATAATAATAACTTAATTTTTACATCGGTATCTTGCATTATTCGTGTCTTATTATATAACATACCTCGTGGTTGGTTAGTGGTTAGCCATCTACTATTATTTTCTATTAATTAACGAGTGAAATGTTAATAAAACGAAGATTTTTATTTTTATTTTTATTTTTATGTTATTTTTTCATATTATAAATCCCCCCCACCTTATTATTATTTCGTTAGTTTATAAAAGTTTATAAATAGTGTTTTTTTTTTTATTAGAAAATAAAAAAAATAAATGATAATACAATTTTGGCCAGTAGTTTTTTATTATTATTATAGTAGGACTTTAAAACAAAACTTGCCCTCTTTGAACAACACACATTAAGTCCTGACGCCCTTATATTAACTAACGGGCGTGTTTGTGACGTCTTTGAGGGGTTTGTTACGATTTTGCCGCCTTCGTGAATTTTATACGACCCCTATTCACGTACTTTCACTTTTACACAACATAGTTGTAGTATAACGTTAAAATAAAATATGTGTTCATCCCTTCATGGATTCCATGTAAACCGTATGAAATAACAAAATATTCCGAGGAAGAAAAAACACCCGATACTATTGTTGGACTAAAGTAAATCTTGAAGTTTTGCAATAATAAATTATCGAACACCCAAGTATATATATAAAGATAATATGAATATAGCCAATAGCAAAATTTTACAATATATTAATAATTGACGGTTCCAAAGCACATAATAAACTAAATTTAGTGTAATATTTCATTAAATTCTATATAATAATCGCATAATTTAGTTTCGTCCTTACCAGTTTAGGAAATTATCCGTAATAATATTATCGCGCTATTTCCATTGATTTTCCAATTAATTTATGTGCCTATTTTAAACGCGTTTATTAATATGATAATATTAAATTGGTATTATTTTTAACCATCGGCCACAGTGGAATATTCACAATAACTCGTTTTATATGGGTATAATTTTATACGGAAAAGTAAAATATATTATCAAGTTTTCTATGAACTTATTAAATAAGATAATTTATTTTTTGACAGAACCGTGGGGTCGTAATTTATAATAATATAATATAATGTATAATCATTTAATTTGTCAATGGATTTTTTTAAAATTATATACAATAATAATTAATAATGAAATAAAATAATATAATACTAAACACTACGCAATATTATGACGTATTATGTTACCTTAAAACACAAATCAATACAATCGATACTGTAATATTTTAATAATTATAATTTATAACACTAAAAATGTGTAGAAAAAATCAATAATGTTTTTTTTTTTTTTTTTTTTTTTTTTTTTTTGTACATCAAGTTTAATTTAAAAATCTTAATAAATTTAAAAATCCACAATAATTAGATAAATATAATTACTATAATATTATAATGATTAATTTATACGATAAATGTTAAATTTCGTATTATAACAGTAAGTCGTAATTTACATTTTATACTATAAATTATAAATATTACCATAGTTAGAAATATATTTTAATTAAAAAATTATTTCAAATAATTATAATATATTAATATATTCGTTATCATTGATCCCATAATCCTTATTCAACGAAACGATTATTATAAGTTTAGTAACGCTTAGGATCAGAATATTATGTAACTTAATTATGTTTAGTACTTTTTTCTCAATAGGTATTTATTATTTTCTAACTTATTAATTACATAATACTTGTATATATACTTAATATACAATATATCTGTTCGTATTGGTACCAATAATTATCGTAAATTCTGTTTTTACTACTTACGTATTGTATTTTTCCCCGTGTTTATAAATATCAATTAAAATGTATATAATATAGTGTCCTTCATTTAGACGATAATTTGAAGATTAGGAAGTAATAATATTTTGAAAAAAAAAACAAACAATTTGGATTTGGCACTAAAATATAAATAATAAATAAATAATAATGTCATATGATTAGCAAATCAACTTTATTCGACATTATACTGTTAATTGCACTTATTCAATTATAACAGGTCAGTATTTATTCACACCAAATAATAAATTACTGTAATTGTTGTCGATTAATTAGATATTGGCTATTAGCAGCTTGCAGAATTTGAATATGGCGATTCCGTCGATTGATAATATTATTATGGATTGTAATAGAAACCTTACAAATAAATTTATAAAGACCAGGGTAGGCCTGGCCAGAACGACCAGTGCAGGGATACTTGCTTGGGCCCTTCTACATTTTTACTCCAAAATACCGCATAGTTAAAAGTAAATTACTACTAAAAGAATTATATTTTATTTAATAATTTATTGAATATAATATAAATTATCATCATTTAATATAATATTTAGAGTTCGTTACATTTTTCTATATTTGTATCAAGAACAAAAATATAATATTAGAAGTTTAATGTGGAAAGAAATAGAATAATTTAGTTGTAAAAATTATGCGAAATATTCAATAAATGTGAAGTCGACGACACAAAAAAAAAACTAAATGTGTATTATAAACCATACGGTTACTACGGGTAATTACCAATATTATTATATTAAAACCTAACCTAGGAACTTACTTAATGTTCAAGAACGTTCCCACACGTGTCACGTACTCGTTTTTCTACGTACGGTGTTGAGAGAATGTGAGTTTTCGTCCCATTTATATTATAAGTATTTTAAATTTTTAAGTAAATCAATAAGGTAATAATAATTATATTTATTTCGTATTTTTAAGTTAACTATGAATTCATTCATTTCATTGTAATAAGTGTAATATGTTTTTAACATAATAACATGTGTTTATATATTAATATAGGAACTATAAAAACAGTTTGGACTATTCAGTAATTTACATATCCTTTTCATATGTTGTATATTAGTATATTACCATTAATACAAGTAACAGGCGAGTTTTTTCGAAATTAAAAATTATTAGAAATAAACTCAGATCAATATTATTATCTCAAAATATTCTTACTACATTATTAATCCTAATATCAGTAGAATAAGATATAGCTGAAAATATAAAAACAAAAAATATTATTAATGAAATTTCCAAATCATCAATCGACTTTAAAAGGCTACATCAGTAATTTATATAATAAATGTACCTATAATACGAATTTAAACATTACCTACTAAATATAGTGAGTATTAATAAAGATAAATTTAAATTTTATGACTCGACTCAAAAAATTAAGTTTCAATATGAAGTATAATATTGTCCTTTCCTTATTTTGATTACTTTAAATTATTCAAAAATTCAAAAAAAAATTCCTGTCTGGGCTCTCAAATACCCAGGTCGACAATGATAATAATTATAATCCTATATCTATAATAATAATACAGTAATACTTATATACGACACGTTATTACGATATATTCAATGGTAACGCGAATAAATAACCCCGGAAATACATTTTTATTATTTATTTTGAGTTATTAACTGTTATTTGTAAGTAGTTCATATAATAATATATTTACTTTATTCTTTTACAGTATCAAGTATACGTTTTCATATAAATGCTTATATTATATTTAATAATTGCAATAATATAATGTTTGATTCCATACATGCATTTAAATCGCATATTGTGTTATTGATAAGTTTATATACGTATAATAATGTTGGGAAAACTTTTTAATATTTATTATTAACATAAAATAACAAATTGTGCATTTTAATAATTTAATAAACGAAATTTTCATATAGCATTATGTAGTTTGTATAGGTAATTATTATTAACATTATATGAAATAATAATAATAATATACAAAATAAATAAATACCTACGCTTAAAAAAGAAAGATAAAAAATATATAATATATATATAAAACCTTATATTTTATTATCATGGTTATTTTTCCGGGGTTATTTTTCCGGGGGTTATTTTTTCCGAGGGTTATTTTTTCCGGGGTTATTTATTAGGGGATTCATATTCCATAATATACTAAACCGTTTAAGCGCATTTAAAAATTTAAATTTAATATTTTTATGTCATACAAAATAATAATATGAAATATCGCAGTTTTAGTTTTAAGCTTCGTCGACGTTAACCTTAAAATAACAATATCCAAAAATTAGTATTCGTCACATTTCGCCTATACTTTAATGGTCGTATATCGAAACGTTAGGATCAATATATCTGGATTTGTTTTTTATAAAATCACGTGCGGTCGTTATAATACGATACGTAGATTATATTATTTTCTATATTTATTTTTCTAGACTGAAAAGTTATTTCAAAGAATATACATATTCTACATTTCGAATTATTCTAATGACTAATAACTATAAATTTGTATATAAAATTGAATCATTTTATTTATATGATAATATTGTTTTTTGTTGACATATATTTTATATCGTAATGTTATGTAATATAAAAATGTCTGAGAAATAAACGTTTTTCACGTGTGTGTAAAGAATGAAGAATCGATTTTTTTTCTTACATAGCGAGACGTTTGTATTTTGCCACGATGTGTGGCATTACGCGATTTTTTTCACGTGTCACAAAAAAGTAAAAAGTTTTCTTTCACGTGTAATACCACTTATGCGATTTCAGATTTATATAGAATAAATAAATAAATAAATGGATTGTACGGTTTCCATGAAAATTGAAAATATTATATTCGCGTGATCTCAAGAATCACGTTCATGGTCAGTGCTCACTATTGTTATATAGTATTTAATTATATTTATAGCCTATAGGTACTTACTGGAAAAAGTTTCATTCCGAGTAAATTTGTCAATTGAAATCGTTTTGAATTTCGCGTTAACAAGTTTTTATTATGTTATATAATACGTGTAACTGTGTAAGGACACCCGAAACAACAGTACCTATAAGAAACAATAAACGATAAAATGACTATATCGAATTTCGTCGCGACGATTTTTTTTTTCCTGTCAAACCGAAATCTTTATCGTATTTGTATAACAGGTAAGTATGTGTATGGTTATGGTAGTATAACAATGGTCAACGGCCTTATATTATAAACTAGAATCGACCGAGTCGTTATACTCGTATTGTTATTATTATTATTATTTATTGCGATGATGAGCTCGGTTTGTGTTCTTTAATTTCAAGGAAAATGAGACTTGTGCGTTATGTAATAATTTCTGATAATTCGTGCGAGGCAAAAGACGATATAGGTATAGGGCATAGGTACGCGAAACAATAATGGACCGATGATAAACTCGTTTCCTTCGTAACATTAAACATTTCGTCATATTTTCACATTATAATAATAATGGCCAAGTGTCGTTATTGGTAAAATCATAATAAACCATAATATTATATCGTAAAATCTCCCGCGTTTACACCATATTTGAATATTTCCAAAGAGCTTGTAAGTATATTATCCGCGCGCATCCGTCATTATTTCGTTAAGGATCTTATTATTATAACATCATTTATCATAATATTGATATTCGTTCAAATTAACCGTGTACGTCACTTTTCACAAGCCACAGCCGGACGTTGCCTTCCTGCTGTTTCACTAACCGTGTGGTCCACCTGTTAACTCTGGGAATTTTACACCAAGACACATAATATTGTAATACTATTATATAAACCTTTCACTATAATACCGTCCGACCCGTTCGATTCTCTCTTGCAGTATATTGCGGTCGTGTACATTATATGGACATAATATAATATACCTGACCGAGGTGGCGAGGACGGACGGATACCACGGTACTCGTATACCGGGCGACGGCGTTTATCTACCCATGTATAATAGTGTAAACTGTAAACACTGTTGTGGCGCGTAAGTAGGTAGTGTGGTATAATAGATAGGAGATAGATGGTACACGGTTAATACCAGAAATACACCCCTCGATGAATGCACCACGTATTTATATACAAGTAGAATAATAATAATAATCAATGTAATTATTTATTATATATAATACAGTCGGACCGTTAGATATATACGATAGGTATACCGCGAAAGAAAAAACGCGACGCGATCCCGTGTATTATTATAACGTATAAAATAATAAAATGTGTATTATCTTTTGGAAAATAATACACCGGAAGTTTATCTTCGGGTCTCTTGATGAAAAAAAAAAAAAAAAGAAACACATTTTTATTTTTTTTTATACGCTCTTAATTCTTATTATATACTTGTGTGCAAGTAGTCAGTCCTTACAAACGTTACAGGTATAAAGAAGACTGAAAGACGAAAGTGTCGAATTGTGTATTAAGAATAATAGCATCGGTACAGTATAATATGAGTACCAAGTATAATATACAATGGAGAACCGGTCCGAAGCAAATGTTCGTCACAGTGAATTAAAAATGTACATCAAAATCGTTTAACAGGTGCGTAAATTGAAAATATACACGACATGAAATTTACACGTTATAATATTATAAAAATATTAAACCAATAATATTATGTACCTAATTTTTATTTGGTAAAAACGAAAAATCGTTTTCCAAAATTCACTTCATGATTAATGTATACATAAAAATAGGGTCGATGATGAAGGTAAACCCTTAAAATCGTTCCCCGTGCACGGGGTCGTATATAATCCGTACTCGTATACATATACGAGAACAAAACAAATTATAGTCGTATTTCAATGTATGTCAATAATTTATTGATGACATTATATACCTAACCAAAAATAATATTTTGTTTTCGTTATTCCATTGATTTTTAAGCAGTTATATAAGTTTATAACCTATATAATAAATATTCAAATATATATTCGTACGTTTTTTATTGTATAATTTATATCGTTAATTATCTCTTAAATAGTTAAATTGAAATTTTTATACTTATAAAGTTTTAAAAAATTTTATAATTGTTTTTATTCACATCATAATATTTTAGTTTTTTTTTTTTTTATTATTATTATGACGCGTTATAAAAAGTTTACAAGCGCTTTTATTAAAACTATACTTGGTAATTAAAAACTAAGTTTTTCTTTGATTTTTACCATAATATCTATCGGTACTATTAATTTTTTTTTTTAAGTAATTTATCTTATTTTATATTGTTTGTTTATTAAATATATCAAGGAATAAAGTTTGAAAATTACTATACTTACAGTTTATATACTTTTCAACTACATTAAAATAATTTTTAATTTATAGACCATTTTAATATAGACATCACTATTATTATTATTATTATTATTATTATACGTATATAATTTAAACTAGGTAATAAATACAACTATATATAGTCTATAAAATATGTTTATATACTTTGTTTATTACGAGTGCGTTGATCTTATATATTATATAGAAATTTTAAGTACATATTAAAAATAATGTATTTAAATAAAATTTATAAAATTGGGGTAATATGAATTCGTTTCAATGTTTTTTTAAAATTATGTTTAGAACAAGGATTTTCTTGTAAAATTGATATAATTTAAATTGTCCGTTTGTCACAATTTACTTAAATTATTATTACATATATCATATATGTATGAACTTTTCGCGATATAAATTTATGATAATTAAATTTCGATTTTTCGAATAATATGTGTCATGTGAACATGTTTCCCATTCGTTGTCCAGTCATTTTTTTTATGGATCTTTATGACTTTATCAAATTTCCCATCAATCAAATATGAAATTCAATTTTACGTTAAAATCGGTCGAGCGTCGAGGACAAATTTAATAAAATTTTCGTTTTGCCGTCTTATTATTATATGCATATAAAAATTGTAAATAAAATATAATGTAACAAATTAAATTCATATAATAGTACAATGATTTGTTGTACAATTTTAAATCAGTAGAATTTATTATACTATATGCTTTACGATAAACGAACTGTTGTATATCGTATTCAAAAACGTTTTTTTGGATCTATCCGCACGTAATACGCGTATACAAACTACAAAAAAAATTGTATTTTATTAATTTTACTTCTATACAGGACCGGTATAATACTTTTTATTAAAAAATAATTTTATGAGATACGAAAAATCAAAATAAATTACGTTTAAAAAATATAATAATAATATATGAATTTAATAACGTGTATCATTTTAAAACGCGCGCGCATAAAACACGGAAATAAGGTACATATTATTATCATTATATTATATAGGTATAATATGTACGGGTACTAAATGTGCGCGGGTTACCATTATAGTTGCTACGCGCATCTATACCACGAGGGTCATACATGACGCGGAAGTGCGCCGGAAGTATAAACTTGTAATGTAATGAAATAATAATATTAAACTATACGAGAGCCGAGTTCTTAAAACGAAAGGGTTATGTACCTACCTGATAATATTAAATCATTTTTGAAGTATTCGAACGGAAGAAAACGGTATAATAATAATAATAAGGAGAAGACGAGGATGAAAATAAATACTAATAATAAGCGATCCTATACACACGCAAATATATTATTATTATTATAATATGAGATGCAAAGAGACGCGACCGTATATATTATGTGTATTCGTATATATTGTTTAAAACTTTAGCCGGGCTGCGCTCAGTCCCTGGATCCGGTCTGGTCCTGCACCCCGAAGCAGAGTGGTCGTGTATATATGTGCACGCGCGCGCATGATCGGCGGGAGTAGCAAAAAAGGTCGTTGTACTCGTACGACCCAGACCGTCTCGGTTCTATGGCGAAACGCGAGTACGCCTCCGTGTGTGTGTGTGTGTGTGTGTGGCGGTGTGGCTGCACCATCGATCTGCTTCACCCTCTATCCGTTGCCGCCGCCGCACCGCCGGGCTACACACGCATAGAGCTTGCGCGAAATCGGGTATATACCGTGGTATACGCGTATATTATAATATGTATACGGGGACCGTATCGTCGGTTGCAGTCTGCACGACGACTTTTCAATTAGCTTTGACCGCCGCCGCCGCCGCCCTCCGTCACATCGCCTAGCAACCGTCAACCCCCAACCCCCAACCACAACCCCGATCATCCCGATCATCCCGATCACCCTTTATCGTTTTCGTCGTCCTGCACACGTCATATAGCGCGCGCGTCGGGTATATACATACCATCATAATATTATATACGCGTTCCTCCCGCTAAATCCCGTACCTCTCCACATTCCTTCCATCTGGTTACACGCACTGATCCTCTTTAGCGCGGGCCAAAACATCAGTGCGTGTGTTTATCAACGGTCGTCACGTGGTTTGCGTGCGAACAATCTTATATACTTATATAATATATATATAATACGCACGATAAAAATAGAAGCGATGATTCAATAATTATTGACGAGATGACAGTAAATTATATGTCTTTACGAGTTTATGATTATAGTCAGGGTGTAAACTCCTAAAAGTGAATTGTCAACGGTCAACCTCTTTAGCCCCGGGGGTTTGGCCGTCTCCACATGTGTTCTCTTTTCATATAGATTTTCTAGTTACACGTGCATGATATATCATAATATAGACGAGTAGACGACAATAAAGTCTATCTCCAAATGTATTGCTGATAACGTGTCCATTTGAATACCTATTTCAATATTTTCTTAATCATGACATGTAATTTTCTTATTGTAGGGAGAGGGACAATCTAACCTTGCAGTGAACTACGCATCGCCTATATACGTATACGTTATAAAAATTGTAAAATTTATTCAGGGATAAATATTATTTAATAGAACTCAATTTTTTTATGATGTCCTTTTAGGTTTAAAATAAGCGTCAACTGGTTCGGGGATTCTTGGCGTATGTTGGAACCTGGAAGTATATACAAATACAAAATGATCTGCAAGAATTTATGCTAATATATGAACTTTTAATTTGTAAAAATTTTAGGATTTCATCTATTTAAAATGGTAAATTGGGGGTAAATTCTCTTTGTCCGTTTTTAATTTTTTTTTTTTTCAACTACCCCCTTCTAATAAAAAGTTTGTCAACGCATATTTCCACATTTTTTTGAAAAATTCCTAAATACCCCACTAATAATACAAATATGTATTCAACATTAAATATTATGTGATAGGTGTCAGAACATACGTAATATACAATAACCGTTATTTCGTCTTACATGTTTTATCGACTTCCGAATGAAAACATACAGTAGTATACTCGTATACGTACATAGTATATACGTTATGTATATAGTATATAATATACTAAAATAAGTTTATCATTGATAAAATATATTATCACTTTATCAGTATGTGGTATTTTACAAAATTAATGTAATATAAACATATTAAATCTCTTAATAATAGTATTTTCGTGTAAACGCGTTTCTTTATAAATTTCAATTTAGTATAATAATGATGTTTAAGCTTTGAATTCAACTCAAAGGCTACGATTTCCGTTCTAAATATCTTCCTATCTTCTTACTTATTTTGTTAGGATCACTTTATATATATTGGTTCGTTTTCCGGATATAAGTTTCTGGTATATACACGAGCACGTGCTGATGAGCAACGCGATATTTGCGGTTCAGGGAAATTGACTTTGGTGAATTCTGACAGACTGAACTCGTTTTTGATATTACGAGTATATGGAAATCATCCCCGTTTTCCCGGTACTGTAACGTAATAACAATAATAGCACGAGTGCACGACGGTCTTTGTAACTTTGTGTAAGTAATATTATATAGGTTAGGTTTATACAAGTCTGGCGCACGATAATAATATATTATGTATAATATACCTAGATATATAAATAATATTAATATGATGTCTTTAATAATTTCGCGACATTCGTCCGCTCCGCCGAACCGTGAAAACGTAAACAGTTTCAAAGAGCTTTTATATATCGCGATGAAACTTATTTCGTTAGGATATAAATTGAGTAATATACGATATATTTAATTATACCGCTCAAAGTCCTTTTTATATATTTTACCGTTCGCTAAGATCCGTAAATACACGAGATTTTGTTTGTCGCCGAATATACGAGTATATTGTACGAATTTTCATCTTTTTCGCGCCGAAACGATGCGTTTTATTCCTGTATAATGGCGAGGCAATACCGCGTGTCGTTTTCTCGAATCAAGCTCTTTCATAAGGATTAAAAATCTGTTAAAACGATTTGCAGGATATTTGAAAAGCTTCATTTACGAGTAATGCGTGAATACACTCGTTTTTATTATATATATATATAGTAGGAATTAATTTTATTGCAAATAAAAATGATTAAATAATAATAATAATAAAAATAAAATCCAACGTTTCGACGAACATGTATACACGATTTGTTTTATTGCTGCCTCGACCATTGTGTTCGCCACTTAAACGTCCATAAAAAGAGTAATAATATTTATTTTTATTTTCTCTTATTTGCGCATAATAATGTAATATACATCGTTATAGTAGATTTTTGATTTGATCGATAATTCGTGAGCTTTAATTAATAATAAGTATGTTATTTGTCACCATTATACACGTATAATCATCATAATATTACATATTGAAGATGATAATATTATTTATAGTATATTATACTTTTCAACGGACGTATATTATACACAATTTCGTATTTATTCGCAAAAAGAATACGACTAAATATAATTATGGAAAGTCTTGTTGGTTTAGAAATTTTAAACGATACATAATATATAATATGATAACAATTTTTCTCCTTTTTTCGGAAATTTTCTCAACTTAAAAGATTTTATTAAAGTAATAACCGTGTATTATAATATAAAATATAATGTAATTTTTATGCCTGTGGTATAATAACAATTTCCTCGGATTTTTTTTTTTTTTTGTCATGAAAATTTATGATAATATTATTATATTGTAATTTTAAATTGTACATTAATACGTTATAACGTTATAAGTCTATTTACAGTAATAGTATTTTTCTAAGCATGACTTAACCTTAATGTTAATAACGATCGAATAATGTTGGGCCCCGTGAAAAAGTTATATTATTATACTAAACGTCATACTTAGATAAACGTTAAAATCTTAACGCTTATTATAATAAATCATAATAATAATAAAATATTTTATACCGCATAATATACATAATATACAGTAACATACAGGTATAATAACACTAAAGGCATAATATAACTACTTAAATTTTAAGTTAATCTTGAAACAAGTTTAACGACAACAATATGCGCATACTGCATGAGGTAGACGTTAATTAGAGTAAACAAAAAATTATGTATACACATATAATATAGGTACTTATATAATATAGATGATGTTATCAAATATTATAATCATCAGTCATCGCATAGGTATAACATTTCGGTAGAAAATAGTATTTATATATTAAAATCGAAATACATTATAATTTATCTGGTTTATAACATCTTTACGGCCGTGTAATGATTGTGATTCACATAATATGAAAATTTAATAATATTATCATTTATATTATTGACATTTGTAATTTGATTAGGCGTACGGCTTAAGCTCACGTTTTTTTTTTTTATACACGTGTATACAAAAAATTAATTTTGTTCTTTTAAAATAACGAAAACTCGATTGAAACAAATCGATCGTTTTCATAATATTAATACATATTATTATTACCTATAAATTATATAATAATTATATTAGAATTTATATATTTTCAAATTAGAATCTGAAATTCTGAACGCATTATCATTTTATCAACATTTAATCGTAGATATTTATAACGACGTTTAAATATTTGCAAACAGATATCGATTTCAATATATAGTTTTTAAAATACGTAAATAATGGCATTTGGGGGTTGTTATGTTTGCGTTTGACGCGATATATCCACTCTCGATATTTCGTATTCGTGTGTACACGCGTTGGTTCCGCCGAAGTTCGGTTATTTAAACGTGCGCGTTAATGTCTCCGAAGTAAATTAAAATATAATATATTATATACGAATTTGAAATTTATTTCTCGTTTTCGTATAAAGCCGAACGACGATATATCATGTACTTTATATTATATAATTATACTTTTTCATACACACGTTCTGCGAGCAAATTTAATCTTATTATACTCGTATATTATTTTGTATCACAATAATATACGATATTGTCGAGAGTTCGTAATAATGCGATTTCGTTAAAACTTAAACGTGAAATATACATTTATAATAATATATCGTATGCCGAGTCTTATCGGACCTTGCAGAATTTTCTATTTAACATACGTTATAATATTATCGCACCCATCTGCGGCAGGGTCTCGCGAAATATTTATTTATATTCTTATATTCTTATGTAGGTACGTTTCGGACATCATCATTATTTTATTTCCAAATACTACGTGTTATAACTATTAATTGCAAGTATACATCATATATGTTACTATACTTAGTATACTTAATAAGTAACGCGGTACTTTTAGAATTTAGATGACTATTATATACTCGTATTTATAATATTTGGCTTTTGAAATTCAAACGACGGTTACAAGACCCAGTTTCGACACATGTCCTTTGACTATATATATACGCACACATAATAATATGTATTATGTTATTTATTTTTTTTTCCGGGAATCGCCCTTGGGAAAAAACCGAAAGAGAGTCCCTGCGCTCCGGTGTATACCTGCAATAATACGTAGGTATAATACATATACGCTTCTCACGATATTTCACTCGGGGGGAAAAAAACGCGCGAACACGTCGTCAGGACTCGCGTATGTATATCGGAACTCGCAGACGGAGGGTTGCACAAATCTCCCCGCGCGCCCGGGAACAAAAGGCGAAAAAACCGTTAAGACCAGTTCTTCCTGCGTCTTCGGAAGGAAGAGGTGAAACGGACACGTCAAAGACCCCCGGAACGCGCCCCGGATTTGCCTCCCTCCGGACTCTACCGATATATAAATTTATATGTATATATATATGTAAGTATATGAGGACCGGATCCATTGTGCGGTACTGTTGGTATGTACCACGTATACCTCGCAGACACTATTGTACTTTTAATATTATTATTATTTAATCGTAATAATGGCCCAGACGTGTGGGGGGAAATCGAGAGCGAAAGAGAGAAAATAAAAACGAAAAAATAAAAAAAATTAGTATACACTAGTATATAAATAAACCTATATATGTGTGTATATAACATATTATTATATAGGCTTTCTTTATAATATTATATTATTATTCTCGAAACGCATTCTTGATTTGACTGCGTATTGTATATATATATATTATAGTCATATGGTGCATATTATATAATATCAAATAATATATAGTTCATATAATGCAGTCGACAAGACCTAGACGAAATTTGGCAATGATTTGTCCACTTGTGCAACGAGCGCATGCAAAATGTGGTCCGGAAAGAATAATTTATGAGTCATACAATGTGTTATATTATTATATTAATATTAAATATATTATGTATTTATGTGTACTTCTTGTCTATAAAAGTATACGCACCGCAGTCTACCTATTATTTCATATTAACCCGACGTTGTTTCGTTTATATTCTGCAGTGTATTTGTTATGTTAGGTATAGTCAATTTTCAACAAAATCCTATATAATCCTGTTTTTATTCCATGGGAAATTTTAAAATTACATTTGTTCCCATAATTTATGAATTCGCCATATTATGTTCTAATACGTGTTTATATACGAAATTGCAAGCTATTCCAATATATTACTTTTATATATGCGCTTATAAGTTAAAATAAAAACACCTAATCTAATTTTTAAATATATTACATAATATATACGAACCATCACATCTGATGATAATAGGTATACATATTACTATTACATATATATAATATCTAATATTTTGAATATCATTTTAAATTTGAATTTCTTCAAATAATCGTTTTTGAAATTAATTGAATTTACACACCGAACAACGAGTATATACGGTTTAGCAATATTATTATATTAATTAGTAATTAGTAATAAGGAGTAATACGATATAAATATGCATATTTATATATTAGTAAAATGTATAAAAATAATATATGATATATTTATTTTAAATCGGATTAAATAATCAAATTTTGTAGAAATGAAAAATAAAAAGAAGAGCTGATACTGCTGTGGAAAGGATACAGGTTTAAAGAGGATAGTGTTGAATTTTGATTGAAATTTTAATGTAATGATAAATCACTAAATTCGAAAAACGATTCTGAGAAGTTCATCAGATAATATGTATTGATTAAAATTTTTACATTCATTACAGTCTCGTATAATATACTCGTATATTAGTCAGTACGTCCAATATATGAGTAAATGAAAACTAGTCATCTAATTCTAATACCCAATCTAACAGTACCAACAGTACCTAGTCGCTCAGTTTTTCGAATACAATGATTTATCATTGCATTCAAATTTCAATTAAAATTCAACACAGGTCTTTAGACCTGTATCTTTTCAACAGCAGTATCAGCTCTTATTTTTATACTTTAAAAAGCTAAAAAAAAAAAAAAAATTATTAATGTAGTATTCACAATAATTTATAACTGATTTTAGTATTATGTATTTGAGTTTCAATAAAATGTGAACATCTGAAAAAGTTCAATATTGCTTGAGTTATCGTGAAATATTGAAATTGATTTTGTCGAAATTTCAGTTTTCGTGAAAAATGCGTATTTTTGTCATTTTTTGGTAATTTCTCCTATTGCATAGGATAAATTTTGATAAATTTGAAAAATTATCTAAATAAAATATCAACTAGATAATATTCTTTATCGGAGTCATATGCTATTCGTGAAAATCGTAGTATTATTTCGGGTAGAAAAAGTGTCAACATACAAACTAAAAATAAAAATACACACCTTTGTAAAACCAATACGTTCTTTGCTTCGCTCAAAATCAAAAACTATTAACTATTATACTCAAGGAAAAATTTTTATTCCTACCGAATCATAATTTATAATTTAAGAATGTAAAAAAAAAAACATAATTTATTATTATTATTATTATTTATATATTATGAGGCAATGTTAAATTTTTTTATTAACTCATTATAATTTGAACATCAAGTTATATAATTATTTAATTCATAAATTTGAAAATATATTAATTAAAAAAAAAAAAAAAAAGAATTAAAACGATGATAATTTTATTTGTTTTCAATTATAATAATACCTATCCTTTATATTTTAATTCCTAAGATAATATTATTTAGTTCTTATAAAAACAAATTTAAATTAAATTTGAATAATATATTACATGTTCTTTTTTTTTTTTTTTTTTTTGGTTGATTAAATTATTTGTGAAAAAAAAAATAAATAAAGGACTTTACTGATCGAGTGAATAGAATACCTTTTTATACCTATAGTGTATACTGCATAGTGCAGTTTTGGTATGCAATATGTAAGTATAGATATCGTAATAATTTCTGTAAGAAATTTTTTACCAGTAATTTAGTTAACATGTAAAATATACATAAAAAAAAATGTACAAAAAAATAATGCAGACAGTGCATTATTAATAAACAAACATCTTATATAATAATGTATATTATAATATGCACTATATATACAGAGTGTCTAATCGAGTATTTGCACTCGTCAATATAATTATATTTTATTAAATATTAATAAATTATTTTTATATATTTATTACAATTTTTTATTTGCGATTTATCACTCTGAAAGTGAATTTAAAATTTACGAATAATTATACAATATTAAGATTTTTATATTGGACGCATTATATACGTTCCTGTTGTTTACGCGTACAATTCGTAACATATTATAAGAGTAGGATATTTTTTAAATGCACTAAAAACAAGAAAAAAAAAACAAAATACAGTAGAAACCATGCGTATTTTAAATGTTCAATAAAAATTTAAATATTATATACATATTACATATAACACGTAAAAATATTCAAATTAATGCGGAAATTAAATATTTTAAATTACGATTTAATATACATTTAAAAATAATCAAATCCACATTTTGTGTGATCGTTTTTTTTTCTTAACAAAGTCGAATTTACGACACCCTGTATATAAAACACGAGTAAATGATAATATACTATATAAAATATAAGACCGAGTTTATGTCATATCTCATATAATATTATTATATTCTAACGATTATTTTGTTTTCGTTTTTTTCCGTGCATCACACGATGTGTGAATTAATCGTCACACACGTTTCGCAAACGTGCATAAAATTGCTGTACAATAATTAATGATAATATTTTATTATAATATTATGTGTGCATATTATAAATTACAATAATGTGTTGTATTTCTTGTTTCCACCACGACGAATTTCCGTGTCGTGGAAGGGAGTTATGATCAAAGTATGGCACATACTAAAACTAAATTCATTCTATTAAACCATAATAATAATATAACGATATATGTGACACGACACACGAGTATATATAATATATATAGCCATATAGGCTTACAGTGTGATGCGTGAGTAGGTATATTATCACAGTGCTCAGTGGCATATATATTATTATAGCATAACAAATTAATCGCTGTTATTACCGTATATATTATATTCTCATGGTTACCGGGTTACCGGTTAATGTGTCGTTTTAGACAGTACAATAACAATAATAATAATAATAATTCACGTCATCGAATATTCGCGAGTATTTTTACCTAACCTATACACATCACTCTGGACACGTGGAACGCTAAAAATTATGGTAAAAGGAGGGCGTTTCCGTCTCTCCTAAGACTATACGCATATTGTCCGTAAAAATATATACATTTAATTTCTGATCATTTCTAAATAATTTGATCGGTCGTTTATTTAATATATTATGCAATAATAATTCAGCCGAAGACATATTTTTGAAGTTATCCTAAATTAAAAGAAAAAAATTAAAAGCAGTAAATTTTTTTTTTAATATTTAAATTTTATTATATATATACACAAGTATACTTCTATTTACATATTATTTTATTTTCGACTTCGGAATGCATACATTTAATCATAATTTTTTAGTAATAATAATTAATATATAACCGTGTAACAACTATTATCATCAAATATCTTTCGGATATTATAAAAAAAAATTTCGTTCACAAAATTATTCCTTTTAAAACGAAATGAATGTATATTTAAGTTGTTTTTTTTTATCAAAACACAATTTTTTTCTAATAAAAATAAGATATTTGGTAGGTACTTACTAAGCAATATAGGAAATATTTTTATAAAAGATAATATAACGAACTAATCGCGAAAATCTCATTCTGTATATTATAATATTCTACACGTGTATGATAAAATCCGTAGGTAAATATAATATATATGCTGATGATATTATATTATATGTTATTGATCTTGCGGCTTGTGTCCGCGTCGTACGTATATACTTAAATGTATATAAATATATATTTATATATACAGAAAGATCAGATAAATTCGTGTTACAAAATCGGACAAACGTTTCGAAGGGAAAATAGATTACAAAACGAATATTTGCGAATGCTCTGTATATGATATGTTTAAGATTAAAATACGTATTTATGTATGTACTCGTTAAATGTATAATTTAATATTTTACGTTTAATACATACAGAGTGATCGTTTATAATTATTCGTTCGATTATATTACAATAAGAGTTTAAATTGAATATATCGTTTTAAATTAATATAATAACGTTATATAGGTATAAATGTTTCGAGTTTATGTTTGTTTATAAATGATGTGTTATACAAGACTCGCAACGATGATCGTGAATTTCGTAAAATTTTGTTAAACGATAAAAATACAAAATCACTCTGTATACATACATTACACATCACAACCGTCGCGGCGTACGGAGCGCCGGCCGGGCTTGACGCCCTCGCGAGCACGCCCGTAAGAGGGTCCGCGTGCGTGCGTATTTTCCGGCCGCCATCGGTATCGCGAAAATCACTTTCTCGTTGCAGGGTGCCAAGTTACACGATGTTCTACCATCGTTTTCAACACGTATGGCAGTACAGATTACGAGTACAACATAAAAGTATACGAGTAATACAAAACAGTGGTGTCATTTCAATTTTTTTTTTAATACGCATGGCGTATAGAACAGGCCACCTAGTTTATCCAGAATTTTTAACACAACAAAAATAAAGTATTTTCAAACAATAACAATAATTCTATTAACCCATCTAATAGTCGGTGTATTTTATTTACAATAAATAAATCATAATTAATCAAAACTTAATCATAACCTAACTAAAAATTTTTCTTGAATAAAATTTTGGATAATTAATTTCATGTTGATTGTTTTTAAGCCAAAATATGTTATCAGTTAGGTCACAAGCCACTACCAATTATTCAGGCCAATTAATTTTTAAACCGGGCCAAATTACTACAATATTGGATTTTAAATACGCAAATGTATACCCTGCGCGGTCCAAATGACGCCACTGATACAAAATGTTATCATTTTGTCGTGAACTCTGCTGCCGAAACTGCCGATTTTTAACATATTTTATTATTTTTTATTCATACAGTGTCAGGCGCGTATCCAGAAAAATATTAATGGGGGGGGGGGGGTAAATTTTTTTAAACGTTTTGCAATCATAATTAATGTTTATGATTCGGTTTCAGAACTTTGTCAAATATTGTGAAATAAAGAAATTAAATCAAAATGTAAAGACATTGAGAAAAGACCGATAATATTATATAACATATTATTGACGAAAGTTAATAATTGAACATTTGATATTTATGTATGGCTACACAATGCATCGTTTGACTATATGGGCAATCATTAATCATGACCTATGTGTACAATTTTCACTAAAATCGATAATTTATTACCATATCATTGACAGTTAATACAATTTTATTCAATTGAAATTCCAAAATCATCAATAATATTAATATAATAATTAGTATATCAATTCAATTATTTAATATTAAAGATGGTACTTACATATCTTCTTTATATTATATATATATTATAAAAAAATCGGGTCATGGGGGGGGGGTTCTGACTTCCATTGTATAGTGTGCACATTAATATAATTTTAATAAAAAGTCCTCGAGTGGTTTATTTGTGTGTATATTATTATTGTCTCCGTCCGATGAATAAAATCAAAAAATTATCGAACGATTTTAGATGTTTTTCTCATCTGGTTAAACATTTATCGTGAAAGAAAATACGTAGAGCGTATATTGTACACGTCAAAGAAGAACGTATAGGGAAAATTTCTATAGAAGGTTTTCAAAAAATAACAACTATATTATAATATTAATACAAATTTTAAATTTCTTAGTAAACATTGTTTATAGAACTTCCAGGAAGGTTTAACCTCTAAAACTCTTCCCTGGTGTACACTCGTTATCAAAATAAGAAAATCAGGCTAAAAAAATACAAGAGTTGTGTTCTAATAAATCCACAGGAGGACTATATAATACTTATTAATAATAGTGATAATGAAAATATTATTGAAATTTATATACTTTTTGAATTTTGGATATTTCATGTTGAATATTGATATGTCATATACTAAAATTTATATATAATACTCGAATATTATACTTTTCAAATGTTATAGATTCTATAATATAGAAAGTGCAAAGAAGTAAAATTATTTATAACGTTTAACAAATTATTGTAATTAGTATAAATTACAAATTAAATTTATGTAATACGAGTATATATAATATTCTTTAATCGCGACTTTTTTCTATTTTGGGCTGCAAAAGACTCGCATGAACGATGATATAATATTTTTTTAAACCCAACAACGAATAATATAATATATTATATTAAAAATTATGGAAATTCTATACGATGACATCCGGGAATCCATTTCAATACATATTTATGTATATAATATATTATACGTATAATTAATAATATTGTTTGATATTGATCGTTTTGAGATATCGTATATGTTAATGTGGGATATACTCACGTCATAACATGATATTTTATTCGAATTTTTCCATTGATATTCTAATATATTACGTATTTTAACAAAAATTTTCTATATTTATTCAACGATATTCGCATAATAATATAAAATTTTAATTAATATAATTACATCTTTAACCGAGGCTCAAAATAATTGGAAGTGTTGAAACTGAAACCCATATAAAATTAATAATTATGTCATTGTAATAAACGAAAAACTTAATTTTTTCCTCGTATACATGAAAAAATTGAAGATGTTATTTTATAATTAAATAATAATTTGTAATTAATTTGAAAACTAGGGCTTTATGTACCCCCATAAGCACTCATAAAATTGCGCCTATGAATTTGGTAATCATAAAAATGAAAAAATGCTCATAGCCCATAGCCGTATGTTTGTAGTGTTTTAGTTTATTTATTTTTCTATTAAAACAAATGACTTACAGGTATTTAATTAGATAAAATTTATATACAAAAAAAAAAAAAAAAAAAGAAAACATAACGTGTTGTACGTTATAAACTAGGTGGTTGTTTCACAAGATAATAACGTGGGTGTATACTGATTACTGATATAAGTTTATTATACTTATGTTTTTTTAATATCTTTTAACATTCATGATTATTATTATTACGTAAAAATTCTTGAACTAAAAAACAAATTATAAATATTTACGACGCTTATTTTTCTCGTCCAGTATTCTTTGACGCGAAATTTAGTTTAAAATTTAATTACTTATTTACCTATAACCTAGATTCTGGATTTAATAATACTTAGAATTGAAACAACTAATTCTAGTTCCGAAACGTATTTCAATAATGTATGAATCAATGAACCATATACGAAGTATAATAACTAATAAGTAAGGAAATTTATTATATATATATATATATAGAATTTGATAAGTTTTGCCAGCTCTGTCTATTAACCTAAATTGATTTTTTTTACTTAATCTGAAGAAATAGGTGAACATGTTTTTTTTATTGAACATAAATACAAAATGACTGAAACATAAATACATTTTTCATGAGTATTAGATTTTATCATTTCCAGACCTTCTGAACGTTTTAAATTATAATTATTGCACGTAACAATAATTAATGACAGTTATAAATTTGTAATATTTGGTATTAATGTGTTATAATATTAAAAATCGAACTTTACGTTATATTATTATATTTTATGGATGTATATGATCTGCAGTTGAAGGGTTTCGCCGTTATCTGCCTATTCTGCACACGCGAAAGATCAAATATTTATTATCAGTGATGCTGTGATATCTAAGCATTATATATATACCCGTACAAGTCATTGACCCCAACTATTGAACATAATCCCTAATAATCCTCGTCCCTTTCTCAAACAACTAAATAAACATTACACTATTATACAATAAATTGATATTATAACTTTCACGAAATATATAGCTAACTCGATAGTATAATAAATTAATATATAATACGTGATATTTCGACGTTTTCGAAACGACGTGAATTGCTGTGGCGTAACTTTATAGGAGTCGTCTTAAAAGGGTTGAAACACCCCTAAAATGACAAAAAAAAAAAAAAAAAATGTGAGAAAAACAAAGCTCAAAGTACACTACCGGTGAATTAAACTGAATAATCATATAACTACGTAACAAAATTACAAATCAAAGACGTCGTATAATACGCGTTGGACGCGACCTCAGCGTCGACAATGCTGTATCGTTTCGTGTAAATTGTATAAACATTAAAAATACATACGAGTATAATATTACGTTTCGACTTCCACGTTATAAATTTTAATTTATAATTCTACCCTTACTACACCTACTTTGTACCTAGGTATACGTATATACCTATATTATGTTTGAAGCCCTATATTACTTATTGTATTTAAAATTTTTAAATATGTTTTAGCCGTTAGAATTCGTCAAGTTTTTCGTGCTTTGTGCGTTGGCAGTCACGCGTAAACCGACCCGCGAAGAAAAGGGTTTGTTTTAAACAAAAGAGAATTATATTATTCTATATTTAAACGTCTTCATTATAATTCCATTACATAATAGTAATTTATATATAAATGTGATTTTATACGAGTACCAACCTTTATTTACCATATAGAAATATAGTATATATAATATATTTGTACAATTTGTAATATGATGATGGAGAAAAACAGTTTATTATACTCGTACTTACGTACTACACGTGTGGATTTGGTTGCATAAAAATGATTTGGTTGTAAAAACGAAATTACAAGGTATTTTTTTTTTTTTTTTTTTTTTTTTTATCATAAAAATTACCTAGTAACGAGAGTATTATAAAAATAGAAACGATGAAAACGTATAAAAATAAACGGTGAAACAATATTATGGAATAATTGAAAATATATTATATATAAATGATTGAAAGGAGCAACGCGTTTATATTAACAGCGATATCGATTTGCATAAATATTGACTGAGGGTTAAATATTATTATTAATATAATAGGTCTTTTAGTGTTTTTTAAGTTCACGTGTAACGCGTGTTATACAGCGTGAGCGAAATGTCGAGTTAAAAATTAAAAGTAAATAATTATTATGGAAACAATTATACCATTTTGTAACGAACACGGACAACCCGCCGCGCTGTGGACATTTCGCCGTCGCATATTGGTTATTTTATAAAAATTTCATTTATACGTTATAATATCTTATATAAATTACATTAAATGTCCAATTTAAATATCACACAATGTCCGATTAAAATAACAATATTAAAGTAAATTTTCAAAGCTTTCGCGAAGTGAGGTTTCTGGTTTTAGTTCATACAAGACTAATACTGATGCACCAGTATTAGGTTTATATGGGGTAAGTATTAGGTAGGTATCCCGTAATCTCTTGGGGCGTAGTGAGCTATCCCTTTCTTTTGAAAACTATAAACTACTTTGGTCTTTTACTTCACGTTGAAAAACGCATTTTTTAAAAAAATTTGAAAAGTCAGAGCCACTTATATAAAACGAAATTATTTCTTGTTATTAGCAACCAATTCAATACTGTATACATTTTTTGGTAGTCAATTCAATATATTTTTTTTTGGGGACGTTTAACTGATATTCAACGGTGGCCATTTATTTAAAGGTCTCACGGCTAGTTAGGTTTCATGGTGAATTGTCCTAGTCTGATTTTGAAACGCGTGATTTATTTCGATCGCTTCGTATACTCAAAGTGTGTACCTACCTACATAAAATTCACGTTACCGTAATTTCGTTGGTGTTTTCCTCTGAGGCGTGGTCAGATACCATTTAAGTCACGTTTAAAACCACAAAAAACAATATTGTGAGAATTAATAATATCCAAATAATTTAGTTAACGCGATAGTTATGACGTGGTTTTCGACATAAATTATTGATATTTATAACTGAATGAATATTTATAATATTTGATTGTAAAAATATGTCGAGTAGTTGACATCGGACGATCTACTACCTATTATATTCAATAAAATTACATTATTGTTATTATATACATTTATACGTATATTGTAATATATTATATTTTGTGTTTTGAACAAGCAATTTTATTTTATATAATCTGAGTATAATATTATACCGGAAATAGTTTCCATCAGATATAATATATAATATGAGCGAGTTTTGTCGTATAAACTTTTTACTAAATATGTAAAGTTTTTATCGTAAGAGTAATAATACGACGACATTGCTGTCGAAATGATTTTCACCAAATAATATTATAAACTCGATAGGTACTGTTTTAGTATTTTGAATGTTTATCGTTTGTCATTTTCCAGTTACAATCTGATTTTCTTTACTCGCGCAAATATAGTACCTATTTTGTATTTTGTAACGAGAAACGATCATGTTATACATTAGTACCTATATCAAAATTTAATAATTTATAAAAAAAAATTATTATTATTAGGAAATATTTGATGTATATATATATATATATATCTACATCATTATTATTTTTTTGAAAAAAGCAAAAATCATACATTTTATAAATCTTCCAGATTTGAATTTATTTAACAGTCAACACTTATCATGAATTATTTATTTGGATATTGATATAAATTTTCTATATATACGTCGTTTATGACATTTCAAAGAATAAAATATATAATATAATAAATAATAAATAAAACATAGTATACATAGTATACATATCAGTAAGATAAAATATCACGTTTTACTTTTTACTGTATATAAGCTATCACCATCATAATATATAATATTATGGCGTACACATTTTCAATAATAAATTACTTTTAAATGGAATAATTTGTGCTAAATTTTGAAAATTGTTAGGTATATTATTTATGTTCATTAATATCTAATTTTAAATCAATGATGCAATATCACCGCGTTATATATTTATAACAATATTGTAGTTTGAGGTTTGACAAATTTTGAAATTCATATGGTTTAGATTTAAAATCGTTCTGATATTCTGATGTACTTACCGTAAATCTATATATGAGAATAAATAATAAATTACTTTAAAAATACTTAACTTTTTTTTTATATAACTAAATGTTATATTTCAATATTCAAATAATGTGGATGTTTTTGTCGATAAATTATAACTACAATTATAGTACAATAATTGTATAAAGTATTTTTATTTTTAATTATGAAACTGAAGGTATATTCAATAGGCATTTTACACTGAAATAGTATACACTATACACATCACTATATAAACAGCATCTTAATGGTTAATATAATTTTAAACATTACTAAAAATTACAATAAATAATAACAATCATTAATAAAAAAAAAAAAAAAGTAATTTTTTAATTAAATTTGTATTTTAAATAATTTTACGCATTATTTGAGACTACGATATTAATAATAAATCTACTGATATTAGCATCGGATGACGTATTTTGATCTCAATCAATAAATACATTTATTTCGTCAATTTTCATTATGTGTAAATATTAATTAATTAATTTTATAATGAATATGATTATGTTAATTGAAATTGTTATTATTTTTTATTAAGTAAAAATTAAATTGTTATTTTTTTTTTAAGTAAAAATAATTATTATTCCAAAAGTAATAAAATTAAATTAAAATAGGAATGTTATAAAATGTTTTTTATAATATTATAATCAGGTAGTGTATACTTAGAGTTAATTAAAATTAAAAATTAAAAATTTATAATGCAAAATTTGTCGTTATTTTTTTATATTTTACAATAGTAATAAGTATTAAAGCAAAAAAAAAAAAAAAAATGTATATTTTATCAATTATTTTATATAGCTATTTCAAAATTTAATGTGCAATTCGGTTAGACTAAAAATGAAACGCTAACATTTTGGTTAGGTTAAAGTTTTAATATTAATGCCCAATAATATTATACTTAACATTTAAGTTGTCAAAATAACTCGTCATAAACAAGGGAGTAACCAGGGTGGTGTTTTTAGGGGTTGTTAAACCCCTTATTGTTTTTTTTTATTTATCATTACGCACACACTGTCCATTAGTCATTTCTATTTTATTTTTATATACTCACTCTTTAGTCTTTATACAGTTTAAGTTATAACTTATGACCTATAAATGTATAATAAAATATAAATTCTGTACCTACTTATATTGGCTAAAATTAATGATTATATTATATTTATTTTAATATATTATATTAAAATATTAACCATAATTTATTCACCAAATATAAAATAATAATATATCGAAAAAAATACTTCAAAATTATTACAATTTTTATTTTATATTTTATTATATTTTTAAATTATTTATGTATACAGAGTGATTTTTTTTTATCGTGATCCCTGGTATTACTTTGTAAATATAAGTAGTTTTTGAGAAAATTTTTTTTTAATTATTAATACAAATTTTGTTCTATACTTTGTCATAGTTATAGTATTTTTATACACTCATACCTTATATTATGATAAGACAACATTAACTTTTGATTTGTAACATATACTTTAAATAGTAAATTCTACCGGCTAGATTTTCGTAGATTTGACTAGAATTCGTTACTAGTTCAAGTAAAATATTTTACTTTGCATTCAATACACCAATAAACGTGCTATACAGCGTTTTCTAAAAAATATATTATTCTGTTGTGTATAGTACATTTTAATACGCAACAATATACGTTTCGAATTAATTCTAAAATTTCCATTAGATTAGAAATTTAAAATTAAAAAATTCGTGTATTCGTCGGGTCTGTTTCAGTAAGACTAAACGTCTAACTCTTTTTCATTAAAAATGGCTGGAGCACGTTTTGGAAATTTGGAATGTCGCCCTACGATTTTAAACATTAAACCGTATATACAGTATGCTCGTGTATAATTTATATTTTACAGTTGTCAGTTATTATAAAGTTGTGCTGAATGTATATAGAGGACGGTGGAATCTACTGTGTGCAGCCTACTGTCCACAGCAAAATATCTAATATTACCGTTTTTTGACCATCCGGGTAAAACTTTATAATAATATATTATGAATAATATTTGAAGATATTAAAAATTTGTCTTTTAAAATATTCACAGAGATTCGTTAAAATCGTTCGTGTGCACGTGGTGCGTCTATAATAAACACATACACGTATCGATCCTTTATATTATAATCTTATACCTAGGTATGAAAATAATAAGTATCGTAATAATTAAGATGAAATTAAAATTGGCGAAGTTGACCGAAAATATGACGATCGGATACGGCACATCGATAAAATCGCTAAAATACGTACATATATAAAATAATATATTATGATGTTATAGACGACCCGTCATCGGAAAATTTACGATAACTTGAATATTTGGGCGGCGGGGAGCACAGGATATTATATATTATGGTACCTATATTGTACCTATTCGCGTATACCACGTCGATTTATATTATTATACCGTGTTTAATACGCGGTATTACATTATAATATATGCGGACATCACGGTTGCGTTATTATAATGATTATAATATATAGCACTTAACGCGCTTATATTATTATTATTACTGCGTATATTATAATAATATGTAGGTATTATATAGTTTCCATCACGCTTGTGTATTATTTTATATACCTAGGTATAACTGCCGGTTATATGTAGGTTAGGTATATACCGGCCTACCGCATATTATAATATTTGACGTGTATTGTAATATTATATATCGTAACGATAATTTTATAATATTATTGTTATTGTTATCGCGCCATTGGCGAGCGGCGAAAAAGGTGAACCGTTTTATCGTACCCAACGGGAAACGGCGTAGAGTTTTTCCGGGCGGCGTCGTCGATCGCGCGTCGGAATTGCTATACGCTCGGGTTCGGTCTGCGGAGGGCGTTGCCATGACGACCGCACGGTATATGCGTGTGGCGGGCGGGCGCGCGTTTTTCGCCAGCCCGCCGCCGCCGCCGCCGTCGACCGAATTTCCGGGGTAAATGACTTTGCGTCGACGAGAAGAGAACGAAGAGACGAGAGATGAGAGAGAGTGCGAGAGAGAGCTATTGGCATCAGCAGCTTCACCGACAGCATGAGCACATATCTCGTTCTCTCTCTGTGTGTATAATATTATATACGCACACGTATATACGTTAAGTACAAGCACGAACTCGTATATACAGGGTGTACGTAAAAAAGTGGTCGGCGAATTTAACGCCCTGCAACTTGAACGAGTTTATAAATTCGAAAAAAAAAACAAATATCGAATATCGAATATACTGAAAAATTCTTTATACTCGTATGTAACGATTTTCACTTAAAATTTTACGACGTTCAACGTAGGTAAACTTTTTTTTTTTTTTTTACTTTCGCGAAAACGAAATTATGTCGATCTGCGACGAAACATAATATTATTATAATAAACGCGTGTATAAAAAAATATACGAATATGAAAAGGACGTAAACGACATGAAAGTGGACGTTATACATAGTAAATGACACGTTCGTTATAGTAAATATTATTGTATAGGTATTGGACGCGAAATAAAATACGTATTTTCGTATAATACGACGAATGTGACCTGAATCGGATTCGTATATTTTCGTTCGTCACTCGTCCGGTCGTAATTTATCGCACTTTCGGTCCGAATATAAATAACATGTCGATCAATATTACGCAAAAATGTCATATTATAATATAAAAATACATACGAAAAAATACGTAGGCATAAACGTATCAGAACTGATATATTATTGATAAAATTACGTTTTTTTTTTTTTTTTGTTTTTTTTTTTAATACTTCGTGTGAGTCATAAGTCCATACCGGAGACGGATAATTTTATACCGTCCTCGAGAATATACCAATTAAGAATATTAATCGCGATTTACAATTTATACACTTTAAATATAATATACATAATATGATGTGGCCGTAGTAATGTTATACTCGTATATATATACGATTTATAAAAATGGAAATTCGGCGAAAATAATTTATATCTATAGCGAGTTGGGCCGGAAAAAACCGCAAAGTTGCGCATCGTATATTATATTTCCGAACGCACCCTGTATACTCTCATCCTCACGCCCTTTCTCCTATTGTTTTCTTCGGACGTGGGGTGCGGATGTATTATTATTATTATTATCATTATTATTATTATTATTTTTATTATTGTTGTATGGTGCTTTGGACGGGATAGGGTGCGATTTTCCGAGTGCAAACACGCTCGCCGGTCGTCACCGCTGCATTTCATTTTTATGCGTATATATATATACATTATTAATGCGCACGCGCTTTCGCCTACCCTCGCGAGAGGGATAAAGGACGTAAAAAACAAAAAAAAAAAAAAAAAAAAAAAAAAAACCGCTCGAAAAAAAGGGACCGAAAAGACTTTCGTGTTTGTGTGGGCTACTTATATATATATACACACACACGCATGTACGATATGCGCATTGTCGACTTAAAATACGTATAACTTATATCTAATAAATATATATTTATTTTTTTTCTAAGATTTTTCTTATAAAACTTCAACGTATACAATATATATTATACAGAACAAACGTCGTACTTATGTATTATATATAAAGGTATGAAAAATTCAAAATTTCTTTGCGGGTCTAATATTTTTTTATTTATACGACGAGTGACGTTTGAAAATGTTTGATGTTATAGTTTCAAATAAATAATATAACGTTATACGTTCGTAAATAGGGGCGGTTCCAGGGAGGGTCCCAGGACCGTATTTAAAAAAAAATTGTATACTGTTAAAAACAAAATTACATTATTACGTATAATTATGGTAGTAAAAATTTGTGTTTTTTTGTTATAACAAGTTATCCCAAAATTTTGATTTGGCACCCCCTAACCAAGTCTCTGGAACCGCCCCTGTTCGTATACGTAATAGTCAATGCCGGTATGCGTTTTTTTTTTTTTAATAATATTATATATGGTTTTTCCTAAATCTAAATTTTGAATTCGACGATTAAAATCCCCGTGACGTTATTATACGAAAATCGTAACGAGGGCGAAAAATATATTATAATTGTACGAACGTCGGAAAATCGAAAAATATTTTATCGCGGAACGCATAATATTATAAATAATATAAATTATGCATTATATTTATTGTACTGATTATACGGTAATGCGTGCACGCACGGTATATATGAATATGATAATAAAATATAATGAAAACGGCGAAAAACCGAAAGTCATAATTATATTATTATCGTTTAGAGTAGATATTATAATATCGTAATGTATACATCACGACAATAACCGCAGCGGTCACGATCAGGTCTCGGGGTAGTTATAGGTATGTATTCGAATATATATACAGAGTGATGTTTGTAATATCGTAATACATGTACCCCTCGTGGATTTTGGTACCTACGTATATAAGGGTGAAAAATTATTGTTTTTCGTTTCGAAGGATGTCACGAATTAAGAAGAAGAAAAAAAATGAAATATTTATACATAACGTTAAACGTTTTTTTATTTAAATTTTTACCACGAAATCTCCAAGTTTTTTCTATATACCTGTATAATATTATACGTTATATACGTATACCTATATGCATATTATATTTATTATAACATATACCTACCTGTATTATAACGATATACACTTAAATATTTCTCCCAGACGCGTCTTTTTCGGCGTATTTTGGAGGTGAACGAAGGGGTTGGGGGTTAGGATCACCCCAGCGCGAACCCTCCTTGCCGCGCGCACACGCCGTGTACAATTATATACCGCCCACGCGTGAAATCGTCGCGTTAACACGTATACGATGTGTCGTATGTTATATAGTTGTATCATATATAGAGAGACTTTAATAATAACGTCATTCTGAAGACTATAATATTATTATGTATTTTTTTTTTTTTCTGGTACGTACGACCAAATAAAATATTATAAAAATCTCGTCGTATATAAAGTGTGAAGAAAACTATTATATGACGCGGAAAGGGTTACGTAGAAATATAATAATATATTATTTAGGTTTTTCGATCTTGAAGATTATTCGAACGTCATAAACATGAATAATGTAATATATTATATTATAGAAAGACACTGAAATAAGAATGAAAAAAAAAAAGTTTTTGAAAAACACGAATAATATTTCACCAGAATCGGGTGTATAATACTCTCGTACATAATATAGACTGTAGAGTGTAGAGTGTCCCAGAAGAAAAAAAAACGTACGAGAAGAAAATGAGATATTTTTTTACGGTTTTAAGAACTTTAATCTTAATTTATATAGTTATCTTAGTGTAATAAAAAAATTTACGATTTTTCCAATTCGCGCACGCGTAACGCAACTTTTGAGAGTTTGTAAACAGTTATTCATTCGTTTTCTTTTTTTTTTATTATAAAAAGTCATATTATCCTACAAGAACGTCCAAAATTGGACGAGACAAATCAAATTTCGGCTATTTTATTTTAAATTGTATAAAAAGCGAATTTCTTGTATAAAATGTTGAAACATTAATAAAAAAAATGGGGGGTTGTCATTCAACTTTCAACAGTTGCTCCTGAACGAAATGGACGGACAGAACATTTTTTTATAATACTAAAATAGAACTTCTATATACCATTGAGGTGATGGTTCCTAGATTTAAAAACCGTCAAAATATTTCATTTTTTCTTTTTACCACCTTGTAAAGTAAAGTAGTTACTGGGACACCCTGTATAATATACTCGTTGATATATACGATAAAAGTTTTTCGGAAACTGTAAGGGGTTTTTTTTTTTTTAATTTCGACAGCGAATAATATTAAAAATATTACATTTTCTAAAAAGATATTATATTATATTTTATACTCGTACTATAATATTATAGCCAATAAAATAATATGAAAAAAGGGGTGGGTAAAATCGTGCTAATAATTTCATGTAATAATAAAAATCGCACACACGTATATGTGGAAATTATTGAAGGAGTAAGTCGAATTATTTTTGAAAAATTCGTGGTAATAACATAAATATTATAAGGTATACAATATTTATATAGGTACTCTATATACCTATCGCGTGTTTCCCAAATCGAACATTATACTTATACTTATACTTATACATATAGATATACTTTCAAGTATATGTAATATAGTTTTTCGAAAAAAAAAAAAAAAAGAATGGGGAAAACATTCTCGATCGAACCTTGCCTCGCATTAATTATGTATTCACATATATACGAAAACGACAGAAGCGTTACTCTAGGATACGTTACACAAACATGCAAATGCACCCCCTTACCCTGCGCGCGCATCGCGTATTGTATACAATTTGATATTATGGTTTATATATTATACAAACACGTCACTATCACAATATATAAAAACGTTTATAAATATATTATTAAGAAGTTAACGTTATACGTACCTACCTAGTAGGTATATATCTATATATAATTATTATGATTGTATTATGACGTGAGGCCGGGAGGGCATCATACATACGATAATAATAATATATAAATACATAACCTCGCGCACATTCCGAGTAATATACTTTATAACACGTTTTCGTATTGTATATAGCAATTTTGGCTTGTCAAAGACATTTTTTTCCGCCCTCCATAAACGAATTATTATTATTATTTTTTAAAAGTTATAGGTTATATAGGACATAATAAATATTTATTCGCGACACTATATATATATATATTACAAATCGATTTTCCATTTTCCATCGTAATTCTATACAAATTTTCGTATTATATTATTATTTCGCCGAGCAGTGAGTATATGAATATACGCGCATAAAATATGATTATAATATGATTATATTATTATACGCATAATATATTAAAATTAAACGCGGAAAGGGTGGAGTAATATACGATATTGATTTACGTGCAACGTTCATATTATACATACGAGTACATTACATACGCGTAATTCACAAATGTAGTGTTTTTATACTGACGTTATAAATATTGTGAACATGCCACGACGGTTCCATTCGTATACAAACATCATAAGTATATTTTATATATGATGGGTTATGTGCAAATAAATAACGAACGATACGAATAGGTATTACAAAACAAATTTAATAAAAATACGCGTTTTTAAATGTATATGTAATATTATAAACTGCGTATTAAATATTTAAATATTATATAGTGAAAATATTTACGAAAATTATCTTAAAATTTTTTAAATAATTTAAAAAAAAAAATTCTAAAATAATATACTTAAAATTATTATGTAAATTTTATGTGAAAAACTACCTACTACAAATTGGTAAATACGTTGTAATGAGATTTATTTTACTGTTTGCACAGCACGTGTAACATATTTTAAATTGACAAAAATATATTATAAAATGAAAAAATCTATATATAAAAAAAAGGTATAATAGTCTATAGTTCTATACCTTTAAAATATATATATTGTCAAATTGAAATTTTAATAATTCAATGGCCCTGCACATTCGATAACAGTATCCAACAGGTGAATAAACAATTAATTTACAATTTTCATATACCTACTTAGTTTATGATGCAAGTAGTAAATATTGACTATATAATATGGGAATTCTTATAAATTATAAAATAGTTGTTTAATTTAATTATGATTTTAACGTATTATATACACCATCGTTTTTGGTGTAATTTGCCTTCTTGGTGTCTCCACCCCGAAGATAGGTGAAAAATAAAGTCTGCCATCCCTGCAGTCTCTCGCGACCCCCTTATAATATGTACTAATAATTTAGCCTAATGATTTGTTTTACCAGTTACAAATTATTATATCATTAAGATGACGCTATACTTACATATTTGTCGTCTCCATCTTACATATATCATAGTTCTTTAATCATTTATTTTAGAGTAAATTAACCTATTATCAAATTTGTCGATGAAAACATAAAATGCGGTCAAGCGTTCAGTGTGTGTTTTGTGTTTTCATGTTTGAACAAGTTATAAGAAGTTAAGTAACTCAATCTTTTAAATACTTAAAACTTCGTTAAAAATGAAAATTTACATATACAAAAACGAACGCTAGACTACTTGAGCACAGTTTAAATGTTCTCCTTAAAATTTTTTATAATGAGTAAAGTTGTTCTATTATAATAAACTGCACTAAAACTTACTAAGACTAACTTAGTAAGACAAAGACAGTAGAAAAATGGATAAAATCTTCTTAAAAGGATGCTATACCACCTATAAATACGAAACAATAATAATAGAATAACTATATATATTATATAGCATAATAAAACTTTTCGGACGGATATTAAATTGTGTCAAATTATATAAATAAAAGGGTTTTATTTATATAATTAAACGTTTAATTATTTTTGAACCATTCAACCCCTTATTTAGAGTTCCGCGACCCCCTGAGGTTGGGACCTCATATAGGTTGAAAAATGCTGCTATACTGCTCTGTATTTTCCGTGCTAGTTAAAAATTTAAAGTTCGGAAAATTAATAAGGTCAATCAAATAAATTATCGTATAAAATATATTATGTTATATTATAACATACTCGTATGCGTTAAATACATTTTATATTTTTATTTTTATACGTGAATTGCGAGTGTATTATATAGGTATTATATATATTTATATATAATTTATATTATCGACGATTAAATTTGATCCGTACTATAATATAAATGCGGTATATAAAAACGTCACTTTTTGATAAGTTCAGGAGTTTTCTGATTAATTTTCAAAAATGAAATTATACAAAATATATAGTAAGTATAAGTGTAATAAGTGTATACTCGTATTATTATTATTATACTATATAATTTATATTGAAATTATACACCATGAACCAAGTCGATAAAACATTTTTTTTTTTATAATGTATATTATATTATACTATTCTATACCTGTGTATTTTTTTTTTCAACCGTCTACTCGACTACATCAAAAAGTAATTTCAAAAGTTAAACGTATTTTATTATATACGCGTATATTTGCATCGCGTTTCACGTCGCAGTACTTATATTTTATATATATATATAACGAGCTATAGGTTTACTAATCCAATAAATGACTACACATTATTGTGTACTAATACGCGGCCAAGGGAATTCATAAGGTCCATTAGCCACTAATAGACCGGAAACACATCCATTTGCATATTGTCTCTCAGTTCTCACATGTTAACACAGCTCAGATAATGTGTACTCATACTCTCTCTCTCTCTATATATATTATATACTTTTAATGTTACATATATACATTGGTAATAATTATAGTTTAATATTTAAATGTAATGTTTGTTTTATACGTTACAATTACAAACGTACAATGCAGCGTATAATAATCGATACATTTTCATAAAATTATAATATAATATAATAAAATATTATATAATAAAATTCAAATAATTATGTTGGTGAAAAATCAAACGTCTATTTATACCATCCAATAAATGTATCCAATTGAAAACTACAACGCGTGTTATTGTTACGTCTACACGTGATATAATAAAATATAATATTATATAATTGGACCCGAGCGTTGAAATTGAAAATACACTTTTTAATATCAATTTATTATTTATTTATTTATTAAATTATGTCATAATAAAACTATATGACTGTAATAATAATAATAATAATATATACTTATTATTATAACATAAATGTACAAGATGTATATATTGTACCTAATTAATTATCAATACGTCATGTGTGTATGAATATATTATGATTTAATTTAAATTACAATAATTGACACCTACTATATTATTATTATTATATATAGGTACCAATAATAATGTCTTATTCATTATATAATTGTTTATTTGTCTTATTATTATTATTATTGCACCAAAAGTGTTAACAATGAGTATACCTTATATATTATGTTATGTACAACAACAATATCTCTAAAATAAGGTATACCTCGAGTTGTTTTGTTTTGTTTTAAAAAAAAAGTTGTATAATATGTTGATTTGAAAAATTAATAATTTTTTATAAGCAACGGGTTGTATAATATTATATTTATTGTATTTATACTGTCTTACTGATTATTATTACTTCGAATTTCCAAGGTGTTTCGTTTTACATCTAAAATTTAAGTAAGTATAACGTATATAGTCATGTTTGACAATTATTTACCATGGATACGAACATAAAAACGTTCAAAACATGCCATCTATATTCTATAATATATATTTGAGTTTATTTAGAAATAAACCTACACTTGGAAAATAATTACCCAAAATCCATTTATTCAATTTAAAACAATTTGATAACAACAACAATATTATTTTCCAAAATAAAAAAAAAAAAAAAACTATTCGTCTTATATAATTGGCTCATTATTATTAATAAATAATTATGTAACTGTTATTTATACCTACTAACAATGAAATTACGAAAATAGTATGTATTTAATTTATAAGTTTTCGATTGATACGTTTTGTATACCGCATATAGTAGCTACTTACAACATTATGGAAATTGCACATTCAATGTTTTAACAAAAACAAAATTATATTTTTTGACACAAAGTTTGTCTTATTGCTCGAAATGGCGAAACGTGCAGAATATCAAAACGCAAAGACGTTAACAAACTTGATAAACCCAAAAACTTCTTATATGTTCATAAAAATACGCGTCTAACAAAGTAAAATAAAATGTAATTATGAATAATATGATAATGCGGCGTATTTCTCTTCGAAAATCTTTTCTTTTTTTTTTTTGTCCTTTTATGAAAACAAATTCGAGAACGGCGTTTTGTTTAAATAAAAAATGAAAGAAACGAGTGGGTGTTAATTTTATATTTATGTATATTATTTTTCACTTTTTACCCTACAACCGTTGTATTTATTATAAACAACGATATCAGTATAATATTACGACCTTTGGCACCTTTCTGTATTTCATATTATAATATAATACATTACAAGTATGTGACGATATGTCGATATAAATTCGCGTTTCCATGGGATATTATTATTTTTTTATCGCGTCGACAGTGATTGATATTATTTTGTTTGACGAATTTATGAAATGACAATAGTTTATAGTGATTTACATTCGATAGTTTGAAATAAATTACTATATTACCGCTCACAATATTATTATCAATTCCGAATTCTGACGGGCGTTATCTTATAGCCACAATACTCTGCTCGGGAGAGACGCGAGGAGAACAAAAAACGAATAGGAAACGAGATTATTGCGTGGAAAAATGAATATATAAATAAATAAATGGCCGAAAGAATATAGCAGTTAAAAACGAGGGAACGGATTAAATTTTTGTTAAGACGAAAATTGATAATAAAATAAGAATATTAAATTATAATTAAGTCTTTAAAAAGCGATTCCGATCATCCGGATCCCCGCGCGATAAGATTCGTGTTCTGCCACGAAATCTACATCATCAGCTGGTGTTATTCCAACGTAATATTATAATATACTCGTATATTACGATATTAACATCGTGTCGTTTGTTACGCGAACGCGTCTGCGGCTCTAGAATTTCGCAAACATAAATTCCTTTTTCGACAAATCCGCGCTAACAATGAATCGTTATTATTCGTTTGAGCGTGTTTAATATATTGTAATATAATATATATTATATATATATATAATAAACCTATGCCAAAAACCGGTTGTGGACAAAAAATATTAAATTTTTATTTTTTTTTGCAGTAGCCGCAGCACAAACACGTGACAGTATGTGAAATCATTCGAAATAATTTATTCATAACCTATAATTCAAGAACGAAAATTAAAGCATATTATATTTTATATATATTATATAGACCGCTTTAGCAGATTATCGTGAGTACTCGAGTATAAAATAAAACGAATATAATAATAAAATAATAATAATAATAATAATAATAATAATAATAATAATAATAATAATAATAATAATAATAATAATAATAAATGGCGTTTCTTCGAATTGCAATAATGCGTTATTGATTGTATTATATACACTTCAAAAGAATTTAACGCTCGCGAATATTCGTCCGATTAGATTGAGTTTGGAAAACGAATAAATCTCATCGTCGTGTTATTATTATTCTGCCGACGAAAAGCTCTTTATTATAATAAATTAATAACGTGTCCTCGATGACGTTCGTATTTTGGATAACGAAATATTGAAATATAACATATAATAAAATATTTGTCCATATACGCCATATTATAATCTTCGGAGTTTTTAAGAAATGTTTAATTCTTTCTCAACACGTACACACACACACACATTTATGTATTATATACTTTAATGGCCAAAAAAAAATAATGTTATTCGAATAATTAAAATATGCGGGCTAATTAAAAAAGTTAAAAAACTATCGTATTATATTTAAGTTGCTATCGTATTTCGCGACTAAATTAAATGAGCCGTTCCTCGGAAATTTATAATATTATTCCATTAACTTCCATCTTAAACTTTTTTTTCTTTTTTTTTTATCCGTTCGCGCATCGTTTAACGCACGTAAAATTTACTTCGCCGCGTGATTCTCAAAAATTAAAATTAAATATACGAGTTTAATTAATTGCATAATATTATTTTATAAACCGTTCAAATTATATACCTCGCGAAAATCGTATGTATTATTTCGTTCAGATGATATAGCAAACGTGATAACCGGGTTTAGTTCGATTAACCTAACCTATGTTTAAATCGTTTTAAAAACCGAAGATTCAACGCGATGAACAGTAATTTATTGCATATTGCGGCGTGGATATCGATCATATGAGGAAGTCGATCAAATATTTACCAACGAAACTTAGATATATAAAATATGTAAGCCGACAAAATTTATGTGCAGGTAATGTCATATAAATGCTTAAAATGGTTATGATGCAGTACATAGATCGAATTGTTAAAATGATATGAGGTCTTCCGATGCGAGTTTTATAGTCGCGTCATACTAGGAGGGAACAGGGAAAGACCGACTTTATAGGTATTATAACCTCCAAAATTTCAAACGTAACCACGAAAATATTTTAAGAATTCATAATATGCGTATATGTATAAATGCATATTATATAAAATATGTATATATCTCCAATCTCTCTGAAATTTCGATTCGAATATTACGCCATTGGCGAGTTGTGATCATCGCGATTTCAGACGTGCATTCATTAATATTAACGTCCTTTTCATTTACTGCACGAATTTCGAAAAATTGCGCACCCCAATAATTCTTACGATAGTCGATGTCTCGATGACTTAATATTTTATCGGTGCTTGAATTGGAAAATAAGAAGTAGAGGGACTATCGGACTTCCAAAATTATGGGAAATTTAAAAATTAGTTAGGGTACTCTTTAAAAAGAAAAAAAAATTGTATAGAGGTACTCCGCCCCTCCAAATGAAGAACTGCATTTTATATAGAACATATAAGATATATTTTAACTACAATATTATCTTGGAGGGTGAACGAGGCGTTACCAAATTGTAATTTCGGAGGTTTTTTTTTTATCCAGCCGCTTTTCGCTCTGCATTAGGCATTAGTCTAGAGTGTTAACCATTTTTAGTATATTAAATGTATTGGGGATTGATGGGAGGTTATCGTTATAATAACAACCGTTGTATTCGTCTGGAACGTAATTGTTTAAAAAATACAAAATAATAACCGATCGATAATATTTCCGTGCTCAGATGAAACGACGAGGGACGCTGTCGAATAAAAAAAAAAATAAATACTCGGAAATAGAATTGCACGTCCGTGAGATTAATTCTCGTGAACGGTGTAATACGTATTATATATAGAATATAATAATCAGAAAATTGTGCATTCCCGACTATAGAAAAACATATTTTATATACGATTTGTAATATATAAAATATAAAATATGGTTGGAAGTAATTTTAAATTATATTTCGTTACCACGGGTGTTATCTATAAGTTATAACTTAGAGATAATATTTATATATATATATATATAATATAAAGGAGAAAACACATTTTTACACAAATTCGCGCTAAAAACGAATTTATTTTTGCCATCGGATTTTGTGGGAAGTGTTCAATAACTGGCGGAAAACGTGCAGATTTGCGGTTAACGATTGAATATTATATTGAATAATATTATACACTAATGACGTGACGTGAAATAATATTTATAAAATATGGCTAAAATCGGTTACCGCGTGGTATAATCCGCACGCTTACCAAAATTTTTTTATACGCGATAAATTTCGCTTATATATTTAATTTGTGCAGAAACCGCTAAAACTTAACCAGAAACAGTTAAATCTTAATATATATTAAACGCGTATAATTATAATATTTGTATAGTTTTATGATATTTTCTCGCAAGTTCTTAAAATCGTATAGATTTATTTCGTACGAATTTCGCGTAAGTTTTTATACGAAAATTCGATTATTTTCGGGTATAACTAGGCGCCGATATTTACATATCAAAAAGTCGTCAAATCCAGTCCCCATACGATTGTATACGGTATACGGATCGGTATTATTATTATTATTATTATTATTATTATTATTATTATTATTATTATATTATATATAATATTATGCAGCGATACTTCGGGCGAGTGTGGGACGGCTGCCGCGGCCGAGTGTGAGAAATAAAGTATATACGAAATATTCGTCGTCGTCTTTTCGGGAGCCATATTGTTGGTCCGCGGAGGGGTGTCGGCCGCCGGCCGTCTGGCTGTCTGCCGGATGCTGCCGCACCGCGCCCGGATATCGATCGGATTTATACGTCGTCCTCGTCGTCGGTGTCGCGTATATACCTACACATATTATATACCTGTGCTACTGTTCGCGCGGGAACCGACGCGCCACCACCCCCCACCCTCACTCACCAACTACGACCATGGTCGTGTGCACCACGCGGCCGTCCAGAAAATCACACGAGCGCGTTTCCACCCCGTCGACGAAATCACATGGTTATACCCTTTACCTGGTCGACGGTACGCGCTTATAAATAATATAATATATTATATTATTATTATTATTATTATACACGACACACGTATTATATACGTGAGAAAAACACCGACCCGTCTTCGCGTCTCATAATAATAATAATAATAATAAGCGCGAGGAGTTTATATTCGTATATCCAGGTAACCGCGGGTTATACCATCTACCTGGTCGAAAAAAGGTTATAGGGTACGTCGATGAACAATATAACATGTATAGTGTATGTATACGATACCGTTGTGTATCGTGTATGAGCTGCGGATTCCCACGCGCGCGTATTGCAGGTGTCGTTCTGAAAATTTCGTCCGATCGGAGACGGAAACTATATTCGCCACCGAGAGTTTTTCGAATTATTACATATTGTAAACTTGGTATACGTATATATTTATGTCTTCGTTTGACTTGTCGATGACCGTTTTTCCCTATGGGGGGGGGGGTATATATTATATTTATTTGTGACCACACGTACGGTTCACTTTATATATAATATATTATGGTGAGTTTCGTCCGGCCACGGATTTAATGGTTAGGATAGTACCTAGTACCGGTTAGTTACCGGTTAGAACCACATAAACCTATACCAATTTTCAAATTTTCCTGAACTTTATTACGATTTTCCCGCGATAAATCCATTTAGATTTATATTTTACGTATATATACGACATAATAAACTCGTATAGATGTGTACTATCTTATTTTTTATTGCTCACCAATATCGCAAAGTCGTTACGCTGTATATGCTTACACGTGATTGCATTATATACAACATATACAAATTGTTATATTTCGATTTTTGTTGTTATACACGTTCGAAATTTAATTTTTCCATCAATGGCGGATTTGTTCAAACTATCGTCCCCAGAGGGATTTGGGAAATAGCCCGCAGTATGTATAGCGTATAGGTACAACAAAAGTGACTTAACAACTATGTACCGAAATATTTTTTTTTTTTTTGAATTTTAAACTATTTCGGGTATATTTTGTGTACTTTTGTAATGTTAAAAGGGTCAAATCGATTTTGTATTTATACATATTACATGCGCGGCTCAGGACGACTTAAAGTTGGTTTTGTTTAAAAAAATGATTATATTTTTCGTGAGTGCATTGGTTTATTTTTTCACCACGTGTTACACAATAAAATGTATATTTCGATGCGTCCATATTTCCAAAAACAAATTGAAAATTTTTAATACCAAATATTATTATTTAAATAATTATATATAATACCTATATGGAATGAGTAAATGAAAATTAATTACAAATAACGTAACTCATTAAATTTTTTTTTAAATTTTTTTTTATTTTAGTCTTCAACAATGTAATTTGTATCAAGCTGTATACTGTACAATTATCCAAAAGACTAAAACTTATATAATAAATAATTTATATTACGTCAAATATTTTTGTAAAAAAAAAAAAAATTATGAATATAAATATAAAAAAAAAACGAACAATTGAAGTAGTTTATTATGACTTTGTCTTATTCGTGAAGTGGAAGATGATTATATAAAACAATTATTAAGTAAATATATTTATATAAATTGTTAAATTTAACTATAGGTTATACAATGAAAATATATTATTTGTAAAAAACGATCTGTAAAAATGTTTAGCGAAATAGGTATAGACTCCAAATTAATAATTAGCCTCAGACTTGAGTTTAAAATAAAAATTACACATATATATACAGTTATATAGAAATTTACAAAGTATAGTATTTATAGTAAGGAGCTTATATGCTCTCTCGCCTCTCACTATTTTGAACCAATTTGCGCTTATGGCGAAAGGATAGAGAATATAATACAGTTGTTATTTTGTTACATAAATAGGAAACAAAATACTAATTAACAATAATATAATATGATTGGCCAATCATGTTTCTTCCCTTTTGGCTTTTCATCGTTTGTAACGATGGCACGTGGAGACGTATTTCTATAAATAATATTTTAAATTTAATCCACGTGTACGGTCTTTGATTAAAAATTATAATACAAGTAATAAAATAAATTTTTGTTGAAGAATCTGTACAAAAAACGACGAAATAATTAAGATCGATTACTCCCGAACTACATTATAATAAATTAATAATTAATTGATATTTAATTTTAATGTTTTAAAACGAACGACGTACAACGTAATTTTAACAAAATTATTTAAAGCTATAAGTGATATGATTATATTATCTACATAATTATTTCGATTTTGAACTTCGGGTTTTCAATAATATTATCGTTTAAATGTTTTAACTTCAAATTAGAAAATTGAAACTTATAAATTTAATTTAAGATTTGTTGATGAACATTAGATAAACAACCTTTTCGGTTTTACGTATGACATGAAATATAAACATTTACATAATAAATTGTATACGATAATTTAATATAATATTATAACGTAGAGTAATTAATGAAACGCCGACAAAAAATTAAATCGCTAATTACTTTCAAGAATAAACGTAAAATCGTATATTTTATTCGGTATTATAATTTATAAAAATATTATGATAAATCTACACTGATATTATAAATTATTTTACATTTCAACGTATTACATGACGCAAAATTTTAAAATACAATAATAAAAGCGTACACGGAATTTCAAACGAGAGAATCATAAAAATGCATAAAAATGACGTATATTTTTTTATCGTTATTGGCTATATTTTCGAAATTCTTCAGGAGGACTTTACTCGGAATCGTGATGGGCTAATAATTATTATAAGTTCGCATTAATTTGTGATGTTTTTAGGTCGAACAATTTACAAAACTATACGTATATGATAAACGGGGAAGAATGCAATTTTTTCTTAATCAGAACGTGGCACGTGATGGTAAATAATAATAATATAATAATGCTTGGCGTAATAAAATATACTTGTAGAAGTATAATATAAATATAATAATTAATGTTCATTGTCAATTATTATAGAATTCAAGGAAGAAATAACGAAACGCTTTTGATGACGCTCAAACTTTTGAATATTATATATTGAAGTATCTATTATACTTGCGTAATTTTATATTTTTGAAAATTAAATTTTCATGCTTGTGCGGGGTTTTCAATATCGAATAATATTCCCAGGCGTGATATAATATAATAAAGCTGATTCTTGGAAATACGAAAGAACGAAACTGCGTTACATAATAATTTATATATTTATATTTATAAGAATTTCGAGTAAACTTATCCGAAAATCAAGTATAGATATTAGATTACGATGATTGCTCCTTTTTTTTTTTTTTTTTTTTTTTTTTTTTTTTTATGTATAATATTATATTTTATATTATTAGCAGTTTAAGTTCTGCAGAAATTTTGCCGACACTGGACACTTTTTATCCGCACCAGAATATTAACATCATCATCACCAAGGTAACATCGCGATTTTAAAAGTGGAATGTATAGCGATGATATAATATAAATTTAGATCGAGACTTGTTAAAATGCAAAAAAAAAAAAAAAATACAGCAGCCATGGAAAAATATCCGAATTTCGACGGCGGTAAAAAATACGCGCGTGGTTTTGAATATTATTAAAAATATTTAATTATATTATATAATAAAAATTCTATGGTATACAAAAGATTTTTCCCGTCTATGAAATTCCACAAACGCGTTAAAAAATCACGAAATATAATTTCGGTTATCGTTCGTTCGTTCGAAAAAAAAAAAAATAATAATAATTGCTCGTGAACTGGCGAGTTGCGTACGGTAAAACGCGTCGAAAAAAAAATTGTAAATTTAAATGCGCCATTAATGTTTTTTTTTTTTTTAAACAGATTGCGTACCTAATAAATACTATAATAGTAGTATTGTTATCAATCGTCGTGTTTCTTTGTCGTATTTGCGACATTTTACGACACGTGTAAGATATAGACGACGTACAATAAAATTTCTCAGCGCCTCGTTTGGCGAATAAATTCTGGGAAATCAAAAAAAAGCTTATCGCCGCAATTAGCTTTAAGGTATATTTTACTCGGGATTCTAACCTAATCGTCGGGCCGCGAAACGTTTGAAGTCGTTTTTGTGTTTAAAACATAACAAAGAAGTATTTAATATTATAATTTTTTATCTTAATTATCATATATCGAACGTTTTCAAATAATATAATAAATATTATCATTAAGTATTATAGTTTAGACTGATATTAAATCCGGTTTTTTTTTTCTTTGGTAATTTAATGTCGAAAAATTAAAAGTAATAACTCTAATCTGAAAGTATCTCGTGCATTATAATATACTAATATTATTTTATATTTAAATTAATAAGCGAAATAAATTATCATAAACAAACGGAGAATATAGTCGGATTGAAGGCTGCAGGCTAAACGGAACCGTAGTAACAACTGAATATTATTATCGCCTTGTACGTGTTAAAACATTATTATAATTTAATTATTATTAAAATGTGTTGGTTTCCAAAGAGACGATAATATTCCCAATGTAGGTTTACGTTTAAGCGTGTTATAATATAATATGATATGTTTTAGTAATGACTATATATATTATAATGATTAATGTTCCATTCACCGATGACTTGATTATTTATTACATATTTGGAATATCAAATATAAACTCTCATTGATTATATTTTGACATATAATTATTATGTTATAATTATCAAAAATTAAAAAAATTGTTTGAAATATTTTCCCGTATATTTAGATACATAAATATAATAATAGGACGTTTTTGGGCATTATTTTCAAAAAAAAATTGGAACCATTTTTATAAATAATAATAATAATAATAATAATAATATTATTGTTGTTGTTGTTTTTATTATTATTATTATTATTATTATTATTATTATTATTATTATT
>JAIUCT010000019.1:5773833-5807187 GCA_021307375.1 Tetraneura akinire | reverse complement strand
TTTTAATTTTTTTTTTTATAATTATTTTTTTTTTTTTTATCTTTATTATTAAAATTTGAATATCGAAGACCGTACCAGGACATCGACGCTAGCGGCGGCATTCGACGAAGATAATAACGAAGACAGCGAAAGCATTCGACTAGAGCCATGCCGACGATGGTGTCGGTATCCGAATAGGTACTTAAATTACGTGAGTTACGGCTCACCAACGACGGGTGACTTTCGTCTTAAGCATTAACCACCACCGGACCACTTCCGCCTGCAATACCATCCGACAACGGCGGCATCCGACGGAGACAGTAACGAAGACAGCAACAACTTTCGACTAGAGCCATGCCGACGATGGTGTCGGTAATCCGAACAAGTACGTTCCGTGATACATTACGTGAGTTACGTCGCTCACCAACGGCGGGTGACTTTCGTCTTCAGCATTAACCACCACCGGGACCACCTCTGTCTGCAACACCATCCGACAACGGCGACATCCAAGTACGATATCAATCGATACGCATCTATCTTTCTTTTTCTTTTTTTTTTTTTTTTTTTTTTTTACATATTTATTTTAGTCGACCATCTCGTCCTACCTTTTCCTTGTCTAATTAAGCGGGTCAGCCCTTCTAACGGCTAATGGCATAAGTCTACCGGTGCCCTCTCTCATCTGGTCACTTTCTCACACTGCACCAATCCCACGTCATTGGCCACATGTATATTTTATTAAATACTATAAGAATAAAGGAAAACATAATAACTTAAAACATATGATGTCTTCATTTATGGCGATGGCTAACCCTCTACCTACACAATATTGACCGTACCACATGATACATCTTATATACATTTTATTATTTAATGCACAATAATATCATTGAATAATGTGTTATCTATAAAAAAAAAAAATAATAATACCAACATGAAGTACTATTATTCTACGTCTACCATAATATTTTTATTTATTAGGTATTATTAAAAATACTTATTGCGTTTGTGTTTCATATTCCTGGAGAACTATACTATAATTTACATTATTTATATATATTTTTTTTTTGTTGTGAATTTTTATTTTGATTATCTATATATTGTTTCATAAATAAGTTCTGAATCTGATGATTTTACTAAAAAACTTATATTTAAAGGTGACGCACAAAAAGTAACAGATATCATTAAAGTCACCAAGTAGGTTCATAATATTTCATATTTTTTGTCATAAATAATATATGGCGCGTACTATGTATTTGTTATGTGAACTTTTATATATAATAACAATCCGAATATGTGTATTTTTAATTTTAATATGAAAGTTTCAATAATTTTATTTAATGTATCACACTTTCACACTATACCAGTAGACACAACAGGACCATAACTCGATAAATAACAATTTTGTGATTTGTTATATAGGAACTTGTAATATATCCCCTTATTTTTTAATAGTTTTTTTTAACATCTTTCTCTTAATTATAAGAAATTTATTATGTATACAGTACATTATACATTTACATCTACATCTACATCGCGATGCTCGTACTTGGGCTTTACATGGATATTTTGTGCCAACGACTAAATTAGTTAAAATCGATTCATTAACGGGTAAAAAACTAAAATGGTGACAACAAAATTATATATAATATATATATACTCGTATATATAATTACTACTTATGTATTCATTTTTTTCTACACATTTTTTCATTAATTAAATAAACATCAAATCTTTGGTCCCAGGTAGAAACGGCTTAAGTCATTTTTTAACAAAATTTTTTTTTCACTATAATTATTGTGTATTTTTCGCTTGATTTTTTGATCCAAGTCAGAAATTAATATTTTTCATATTATAAAGAAAATAAAAAGGGCATATCTCAACATTACACACTTTTTTTTTGGTTAAAAGGGCATATGAGGTGTATGATGACTTATGTCTTTTTTATCATTTTATTAGTTAGGTATAAATGGCTTAAGATGACTTACGCCTTTTGTTATATCATATTATAATGGCTTAAGTCAAGAAACAGTATTTATAATATTCATTATTATAATAAATAATAATATTATAATATAGACATAGGTATAGACATATAATATAGTACTATATATCATTTTTATTATTTACGTAAACAAGTTTGACACGTGGACAGTATGACACGTGTACTTAATATTAGATAAAAATAAAAATAAGTAGTTATTTATATTAATCATAATAATATAATGTTGTTATTTTAATCAATTTATCATTATTATTATTTGTCCATTCCAAAAACTTCATTGACTTTAGTAGTTAAGTCAATAGTCAAATTGTTTTCATGGTTTCACTTTCAATTTTTGATATATTATTTAATCATTATACGTAAGTTCAAATAAAGACCAATAAATTATTTAAATTATTATAATAAAATTCAAAAATGAAAAAACGTGCATTACGAATAATTGAAATGACTAAAAAGAAACAAAATTTATCAAATGATATTGGTAAGTAGAAATTATATTAAATATTAATACGATTTTATTACATTCCTTACGTACTGTAACAAATTATATAATAATAAATAAAACAAATGATTAACAGATGAATATGATAGAGACAATAATTTTGATCTCGATCAAGATTATATACCAGAATCATAAGATAATGAATCTGATTTATCAGGTCACAGAGATGAAATTCAAACACTAATGAACGAATCATTTATTCAAGATATAATAAATGATAACTCGAATTATTATGAAGGTACTTAATACTTAAATTAATTAATATTTTAATTTCAATTTTATAACCTAATGTTTAAATATCATTATGCAATAAACAATAATAAATTATATTTATGTACTATAATAATATAAGTAATTGATAAAAATTATTTTATAATATATATGTATTTTATTATTACATTATAGATATTGAACAAAATGAATTTGAAGTTCCAGCTGGCGGAAATTTAACTGTTTTAAATAATTTAGGTTAGTATTAAATTTAATGCATAATTTAAAAGTTTTATTATTTTTTTTTTAAGTTAAAATTGTAACTAAGTACTATAAAAAATTAATATTTTTTTAATGTCAATTTCATAAAATTTACAAATCTGTAGTATTTACTATAATCTAATTATATCAATATTTATTGATTTATAATAATTTTTTGAAGTAAAATAATTTTTTTCTGAGTATCTATTATATTATTTTAAACAAAATAATTTAACATTTTAAACTATTTACTGCTTTAATTTAATTGTAATAATAAACTAGTTTAAATGAAGCTGAAGATTATAAAGTCTTAAATTTAAGTAGAAGAAACAAAAGTATGGACATCATTAATTTAAAAAATACTTATAATGCTTCAGTACCAATTTCTAAAGAAAAAAAACAAGATCTTCTTGACATACTCCCGTTAATTCTAAATGTGTATCATGAATTTTATAAAAACCTTACAACTAATGAAGAAGAAAATGCAAGAGATGATCCAGATCTGTATGATAGGTACTGATTATGATTATAATTAATATTATTATTTTTTATATGTATTTAATAATTATTAACATGATAAAAATTAATAATTATTTAGGTATTTATTTGATTTTTTTTATTATGTGAAATTAGAATAATTATGATTTTAAAGAAAACACAATTGTAAAAAAAATAAAAGAATATTTTAAAATTTAATATATATTTATTTATTTCAAACTTTAAATATGTAATTTAATATAGGATTTAAGTCCTAACAAGGTATTGTGAAATGGCTTAAGTCATTATCAAAAGGACTTATGTCAAAAATATTAAAATACAAAGGACTTATGTACAATTATTTCATAATAAAATTATGTGAGACTAAATCAAACATTACTATCAAATAGTGCTACATTTTTTGAAAATTAACCAATTTTCAATTTAGGCTATTATATAAATGTTACAGCAAAATGATTTTTTAAACTTTCAAACACTTGTACTGAAAACCTACAAAATTTGACTCGTGCCCTTTCTACCTGGGACCAAAGAAATAGTAACCTATAGGTTAGGTTTTTTTAAAACGCCCAGTATGTACCGGTCCTTTGATTCTATTACATAGGTATTGGTGTCCACCTATAATTTGGGGGGGATAAAACTTCATAATATGACAGTACAATGGTTCGAGGTCATACCATACGGTTGTTTTGCACGTGTATGATATGACCTCATACATGCAAATATATACCACATAAGTAATTACTTCCCTAACTGCAAACACCGATTTTGTCATATCCCGTGCGTTACTAAAGCATAACGCAAGAGATCATATAGTCATATCAAACTCATATGTTGATTATGACATAACGCATTAGCCAGTCATAACATACTCATGTGTCGTTATGACCTCACACAATGCGTTGTACATATATGCAATAAGAATCGTCATATCCTAGCACCTAGCGTAATCATAAGTATACAACCCCCCCCCCCAAACACCACCACCCCTACACCTTACCACCAAACAACCACCCCTACACATTACCTCCCACACCATCACCCCACACACCTACACCTTAACTTAACACCTTACCTCCACCACTACAACCCTACAAACCCACCACCTACAGACTTTACCCCCAACCCTACCACAACACCACAACCACCACACAACCACCCTCACACTTTAATCACACCCTAACTAACTACACCTTACCTTCACACCTTACCAGCACACCTACACCTTACTATCACTCTACAACCCCACACCCTATTCCAACACCCCCATATCCACACCACCACACCCTATATAGTTTGTCCATGATATTAAGAGTAGTATAAAAAGTTGGTTACAATTATCTTTTAATACGTTACATGCTCAACATTAGTATAAAACTATAAACGAATCATTTTATCAATTAATAATATTAAGTTATGATGTGAAAATAAAAAATGTTTAAGATTATCCATGAAATTCTTATATAAATTGTTGGTATTTTAAATAAGATAAAATTAAGTAAATTTTTTATTTATATAAAATTCCGAAAATATAATGTAAAAACAAAATCCTATTATAATTATTAAAAAAATATATATCAAGAGCAGTAATTAATTTCTAACATTCACAAAACATTTATTTTGACGATTCGTAATAATTATGATTACCTATATCAAAAATAATACTTTTTCCTGGTTGATCAACATAACTGCTACGTTAACGATACAAATATAAAAATAATATAATAAAATAAGGTACCTGGTACATACCATGTTAGACAAACTGATACTGCCCTCCTGGAGTCCTCGCTCTTGTACTTTGAACATTATACATTGCTGGATCCTGGATGCTGGAACCTGGATAGTGGACACTAGCCACGATACAAATCTAATATATTGACTTACCTGTACCTATATAAATAAAATTGGTACCTAAGGTATATTTTATAAAGTTTTATTTTTCAATATTTAAAAGTATTGGTTGCAAAAAAGATATAAACAACAAAATTTAATATTTAATTATTATTTTCACAAAAATTATATTACTTTGAGTTCTTTAATAAAAAAAATTTATTAGATACTTAACTAAATATTTAATGTAATGTGTAAATTATACATATTTTTAAAACAGAATTTATAAAACATTAAATTGTATACCTACTACGTAGGGTGTTGTATTAGATTTAATAATATCCTTAGGTACCAAGTTAATAATATTTTTTATGTAATCTTAATTTGATACTAAATTTAAATAATAAAGTATAGGTATCAAAACTCTGAATTATGGTTATTTTAGGGTGACCATATTATGAAAATAAAAAAAACGGGACTTCCCCCCCCACGAAATAAACCCTCAGCCATATACATTCACTATTCACACATATGCACACAAATTTCGAGAGTAAAAGCCCAAATCTCTGTCATAATATCATAAGCAATTATCTTGTTATTACTTTACCCTTTTTAGTAAAATAACCTAAATAATAAAATATTTTCTCTTAATTATACATCAAACGACACACGTTGTATTTCATTTGCATTTTATATTTTTTTCATATATAGATACTTTATTTACAAACATTAATACGATTATTATATAATAAATAGGTAATATTGAAATTAAAACGGGACAATCTTCTAAAAACGGAATAAAAAGTGTTCCATTCGAAGTTTGACGGGACGAGACGTGATGATCAAAAAAGGGATAATCCAGATTTAAACGGGGCGTCTGGTCACCCTAGGTTATTTTGTAGATTATTACGTAGGTACTAGTAATAAATATAATATATTTTATTATACCTATAATAATCTTGAATTGATATTGGTATAGTGTAAAATTATAAATAATAAGTGAAATTAAAAACTAACTTCAATAATCAAAACCACAGTTTAACAATTTTTCTAAATGTCTAAAATATGTCAATAACTGTGTAATATTTATGTCACCCTATGAAATTTAATAGAAAAACAAAGCAAAAAAATTAAGGAGAGAAGTGATAATTACAATTATTTTCATAGATTTTTAATTCATTATATTATTATGAATTAAAGTGACAAACACAATTATTGAATAATATAATAATTAATATAAATTATTTAAAATTTAAAATATAAATAATAAAAAAAATTATATATGTACTTAATTAATAAATTTACAGATTGAATATTATTTTTAAATTTTAAATTTTAAATAAAACATATTAATTTAATCAAACTACAGGCATTAAAATTACATTATTTAATAATAGTAAAAAATAATAATACAACACAAATTTTTATCTTTTATTTCAAATACAAATGTTTAAAAATATTATTTATTGTATGGTTTATTACTATATTTTTATAATATTTGACTAACCTTATTATAATGTCCAGCACGCATTCACTTGCATTTTCTTATCAATTGACGAGTACGACGTGGTTCCAGTTTGACTCATTTTTGACCATTCATTTGATTGTATACTTGTAACTAGGTAAAAATAAATAAATTGTTTAAAATGTATAACAATAAAACGTTTATAAAGATAAAATATTAAATAAAAAAAAAAAAAAAAATAATAACTATAATATGATGTTCTATCTCCATAAAATATTGATATATAATGTTGATTAATGGCTAATTGGTTTCGTGATATAAATTATTGTATTATTTAAAAAAATAAATATTTTGTAATAATTAGAAAATATATAAATACTTATTATAGATTATTAATTTTACTAATATATCAACTTTAAAAAATTATGTAATAAATATCGAGAATGGAGATTTTTGTAATTTTTTGAAAAAACGTTAACCAATATGGTTTCACAATATAACAACCAATATTAATTAACTATTTAAAATTATATTAAAAACTTAAAACTTAAAATAAAATAAATACCTGCCTAATAATTTTACAGGATTATTGATTATTATTTATAATTTTAAATATGTGTATATTACGTATTTTATTCATATTGTCTTTGAAATTATTTTATTTATCAATTATAATAAATATGTTAATACACAACGAAGTTATATTATCTTTTATATTAATTATATAAAATATTATTTACTATTTTTTCATAATATTTCGCTTACCTTCATTGTGATGTCCAGCACGGAAAATCCATTTCCTTTGCAGTCGACGGTTATTGAATTCACCATGTATTGTAATACTTTATTCTACTTTGGCTCATTTTCGACTAGGTATTCATTTCATTAACTACCTTGTATAACGACGTAAAAATAAATAAAATGTTAAAATATTATAACAATAAAACGTGTGTATAAAATAAACACATATAATATAAAAACTATAATTATAAAATAAAAACGTTTGAAATTTGTAAAAATATTACAATAACTATATAATGCTCCATCGCCATAGAATATAGATATAATATATAAACGTATAATGTATAGTTTCATAACAGCTGTTTGGTTTTTAGGACATAGATTTATTGCACCGTTGAAATAAATACAGCTATAAAGAAAAATTGATCTGTGTATTTTTGTAACTTTTTGGAAATAAGTTAATCGATAAGTGAAGATAAGAAATAAGAATATAATTTATAGAATTCAAACTACAAAATTAACAATTTTATTAAATATAATGTTAAATTTTTTAAGAATAATCTTAAATATCTATAGATAAAATTAAAAATGTTAAAAAATTACAAGAGTTCTATATTTTCACGTCTTTACTTTCAATATTGCCTGATCATTAAATTATCGTAAAATATAGAAATTATGTTATAATAAATTCAGAAATATTATAAACTTTAAACCAGTGGTTCCCAACCTATTTGGTATTACGGACCACTAAGAGAACTTCCGATACATCACAGACCACCAAATTTTATACCTTATTTTTCTTATAAATAAGAATAATTTTTTTCACATATTTTAGGACTATGTAATATCAGGAGCGGTTCCAGAGACTTGGTTGGGGGTTGTCAAGTCAAAATTTTGGGATAATTTTATAACAAAAAAAACACAAATATTTACTATCATATTTATACGTAATAATGTAATTTTATTTTTAACAGTTTACAATTTTTTTAAATACGGTCCTGGTTAGGGGCCGTGGCCCTTTGCCCCCCACCCTCGAACCGCCCCTGTGTAATATGAATTTATAAATAAACGACGTACTATACACGATTGTCAATAATTATTGTTATGCCTCAAAGGAAAATTAAATTATTAAAATATTTTTACATTTTTTAAGTGTGACTCGCGGAGTCGCGGACAGCGCCGCACCTAGCGGGAGTGCTGGGGGTGCATGGCACCCCCAAAAGGGCCACATAAAATTATAAGGGCCCCCAAATTATTCGCGTCCAATTAAAAATTAATACTATATAATATTATATTTTATATGATTAATGATTATTTATTTTAAATAAATTATAACTAAAAACCTAAAAACTTTTGTATCAGTACAATAATTATTACAGTTTATTAAAATAAAGCAATATTGTATTTTAGTATTATTATTTTTAAAATTAAAAGATAATATTAGTCATAAATATACTCATAATAATCATCATATTATATCTATATATACAGGGCCGTAGCGAGGGGGGGGCCGGACAGTTTTTATGCTGGGGCCCGGAAAAAAATATTTTGTTTAAATAATTGTTACCTATTACAAGTGTTTTCCAAGAATTCTTCTAATCAAATTTATAAATATTACATCCATTACTCTATTAGTTATACATAACCCTCATATATTTTCAAATTGAACAATAAAATTATAATTTCTCAAAAACATATGCATTTTATAATGAGTAGTTTTTTAATTTTTAGAATAATAAAATAAGAAATAAAATATGATTTTTATATGACTATAATTATATGTTATATATTATTTTAATGTAACTATATTTATTTTGACTCTTATTCGTTAGCAAAAAAATTGTCCTGGGGCCCGAGATTTTTCTCTACGTCCCTGTATATGTATATACCCATATTAATATATTATACAATAATTATAATTTCATAGATTAAGTTAAATAGTACCTATACGGTTAAAAATTATTTAAGGAATTCGACTAGTCAAGAGAGATTATCAAATATTCAATTTTACATATTGAAAAACAAAGAACTAATGAGTTAAATATTGAAAAAATTATTGATGATTTTGCTTCTTCAAAAGCAAGAAAAAAAAATTTTCTAAAATAATTTATAAAATAATCTAAAATAATAATATTCTAAAATAATTTAGTATATATGGATATATAATATAATACTTATTCTACTGTAAGTATATATAAAATTTTAATTTTAAGTGAAATTGTTTTGTAAAATAATAATTAATAGTTTACAATATAAAAATAAAAATTATGTTACTAATTTATATTTTTATTTATTTATGCATAAATATATTTGGATTTTAATTTGTATGATTATAAGGGGCCCCAAAATTTGACTTGCACCTAGGCCCCCAAATGTCTAGTTGCGGCACTGGTCGCGGACCACCTCACAATAGCTCGCGGACCACCAGTGGTCCGCGGGCCATAGGTTGGGAACCTATGCTCTAAAAGAACACAATATTAATTGCATAATATAATAATTAAAAATTAATATTACCTATGTAAAATTTAAAATTTAATTAAAAACTACAAAAATTAAATAAATAAATTTACAGATTGAATATTATATTTAGTTTTATATTTCATTCATATTTTCTTTAAAATTATTGTATTTAACAAATGTAATAAATATAGTAATACACAGGGAAATTATTATCTTTTATTTAAAATATTATTAATACTATCTTTGTATAATTTCTTCACTTACCTTTATTATAATGTCCAGCACGGAATTTGCATTTCCTTAGCAGTTGACGATTGTTGAATTGACGATTACTTTCATACGTGATTGAATAATATTTTGACTCATTTTCGACTATTCTTTTATTAATAAACTTGCAACTACGTTAAAATAAATAAAATGTTAAAAAAAAAAGTATAACAAAAAAATGTTTACACGAGTATATATAAAAATAATAATAAAATAAAATATAAGCGACGCAAATTTTTATAAAATATTATAATAATTATAAATTATGCCCATCACCATAGAGTATAAATGTATAATAGATGTAAAATACTATAATGTACCTAAACGGCTGATGCGTTCGATGACATAGAATAATAATTATTGTATTATTGAAATAAATAATAATAATCCATACATAGAATAGGTATTAGAGAATATACATTATCAATTTTAAATAGCGATAAAAAAATTTAGACTGAAGATTTTTGTAACTTTTTAAAATTACGTTAATGAGCAATATGATATTATGCTTCAATAAAATTTTTAGACCTTAAAAACCAAAATTGCCAATTTAATTAAACATATGGTAAAAATATTGATAAATTAAAAGAACAAGAAGCCATACAAAAAATAGGTTTTCGATTACATTTTACATTGTAAAATATATTGTATATTAAGTATATATTTACATATTACTTAACATCATATCAAAATATTAGAAAAATCCTTAATCTCAATTTTTTTTTATAGGTAGCTGTTTAAAGTTGATATTTTTAGTTTAAACGAAAACCTTAGAATCCTTACGAGTATTATTCTTATTATTTCTCAATACTTTTACCATAAAAATTGATAGAAAAGCCAAAAAATTTGGGAAATGTTTGAAGTAAAATTGTTCTATCAATTTTTCTAAATATGTAAATAATTGTGAAATGTGTTATCCAATGCAATTTAATAGAACAATAAAACAATAAATCAAGGGTAAAGATAATAATTATATAATACATAGTAACTGTAATGATTGAAGATTGAACACACTTTAAGTGCATATAAACAATTTTACTTGTCTAAAAGCATTAATAAGTCTATCATATCATATGAAGTCCGTACATTTAAAATGATTATATTACGTATAATAAATTCAGAAAGTCTAAACGAACACATTATTTTATTACATAATGATGTAAGAATTAAAAATTAATATTACCTAACCATGTAAAATTTAAAATTATAAACTACAAAAATTAAATAGATCAATTTACAAATTGAATATTATATTTAGTTTTATATTTGTAGGTACATATTATTTTATTCGCATTATCTTTCAAATTATTATATTTAACAATTATAATACCTATTACCTATAATATAATAAATACATACCTACCTAAGTACCTACTAGTGTACAGCGAAATTATTATCTTTTATTTAAAATATATCCGTCTTATTAAAAATATTATTATTAATACTGTCTTTGTATAATTTCTTCCCTTACCTTTATTGGGATGTCCATCACGGAATTTTCATTTCCTCAGCAGTTGACGATTGTTCAATTGACGAGTATTGTAATAAATTAATTACATTTTGGCTCATTTTCAAATATTTATAAACTTGCAACTACGTTAAAATAAAACTAAAATGTAAAAAATGTATAACAATAAAATGTTTACACGAGTATACTCGTATATATAAAAAAAAATATTGAAATAAAATGTAAGCCTTGAAAATTTTTAAAAAATATTATAACAATTTTATAATGTTCCATCGACATAGAGTATAATAGATGTAAAATACTATAACGTAGCTAAACAGCTGATTGATCTGGTGACATGGAATATAATGGTATTATTAAAATAAATAAAAATAATAAGATTCCATACATACGAGTATATTATTATAGAAAATAGATTATCGATTGTATCGATGTAATCGATGAGAACTGGAGAGTTATCATCTGATGAGCCAACAATTGACAATATTCAAAATTTCAAAATTAACACTTATTTTACAATTATTGATATTGTATTAACGCAAATATCAGAACGGTTTAATGATCATTCTCTACCATTATTTAAGGATTTGGCACTGTTTTCTCATTAGAGACTTAAAGAGGTAGCCAAAATAGCTTGTATCTCAGACGATGCATTCAATGGATTTTGTGATGTTTATGTGTTTAATTTGTTGAGTTGAATTCATTAAGAAAAGAATATATTCAATTTTCTAATTATTATTCTCAATTTGATAAAATAAAAATTATCCCACAAAAACTACATGATAATGATACATTGTTAAGTGAGTCTGAAGAAGAAATCGAAGAAAGTGATGAAGAGCATAGTGTCCTCCATGAAAATAAAAAAAAAGAAAATTGTGGGTCGATAGAAGATATTTTTAATATATGTCGTTCATTTGGGTTGAAAGAAATTTTTCCTTATTTGTATACTGTTTTAAGTATAGCTGTGACCTTACCGGTATCCAGCGCCTCTCCAGAACGCGCTTTTTCAAAGCTTAAACTGATTAAAACATAACGATCGACTATGAACGAAGAAAGACTTGAAGCTTTGATGATAAGAGCTTGTGAGTTAAATGTGTCCATGGATTTTGAAACAATTACTAATAAGTTTGCATCTAATAGTTCTGTACTTACAAAATTACTTATAAAATTATATTATAATAATTATTTATTAATTTTAATGAAATTATTAAATTTATTATTATTTTCTATTGTTTTTTTCATTGTAACTAGTAATTATTTATAAAGTAATCTCCTATATTATATAGGTAATAATCTGTATTTATATAATTAATAGTTTTAATATTAGTAGTAATAAGTTTGTATATTTTCAAGGAATAAGTTAAAATGATAATTATTGTTATTACTATAACCATAGTTGATAGTTCAAACTTCTAGAGTATAAAATTTAAATTATTGGGGTAGGTGGGTGGGTCAAAAATAATTTAATTTTGCTCCACAAAAATGTATTAAACTCGGCGCCACTGGTGACAACATATTTATATATTTATAGTGATGTGTTGTATACACTCTGTATGGATAAGATACATTCGGACAATATCGTAATAAATATATTCATGTTTACAGTCCAAAATGAAAAATTATAAACAATATATTTCTATATAGTGTAACTACATAAATATATAAAAACGTGATAGATTGTGACAAATAATATATATGGTTATAGATTTAATATCGTCAAAAATCATATTGTAACCAAAGAATATACGTGTATTATATAGTGTAGAAGTGTAACCCAAGATGGTTTATCTCGCGGGGAAGTTGAAAAGAAATAATTTGAAATTGTATGATATTTTCTTCGTGTGAACTCAATACTCTGATCTGTCTTATCAATACTCCGATCTCGAAGTATTTCGACGATTGAATAGAAATACCAATGTGTATATTACATATGCGTTTATTGCGTTGAAGTTTTCGGCCATCGCTTTGGAGGAGAATTATCATTCCATTTTAAAAATTATGTCCAATATGGACCACGAAAAAGAGGACGTAAATCCGTAGTATTTTTAAATTTTATATTCTTTGGTTATTTTACTTTACCTCAGTATATTTGGACTCGAAATTAATGAGGTTTCATAATTAATGTACACTGCTCCCCGTGTGTTATATTCAGAATTCAGTTATATACATTATAATAATTTTTAATACTTATATATACGGTTTGTATTTGTGTATACTCATATATAGTCAAAGTTGACGTGGATTTTCTTAAGTTTGTACAAAAAATATTTTGGTAACAACAAAGAATAAAATTTAACTTACATCGATCATATATTTATTAACGATATTTTTATAAATTTTATTGGTTATACACGCATAATACCCACATCTATCAGTTTTACCGAGTTTTATAGTCTTTAATCCCAGATTGTCAGATTATGTTTGGAAATTTCGTAGATTTATTTAATATTTTTGTTTTACGATTAAAATGATCCGCAATGATGAAACATAAGAAACGATGTATTATAGTTGTTACATTATAATATGGTTTATATTGATATACTCGACAGAAATTTTTACAGCAAACATTTGGAACATTATGTCTCCTGCGGAACAATTTCAATCGATTTTCTCTTCTTATTATACTCGTATACAACAAAATAGTCTTTTACGACTGTCAATTTATTGAGCAACAATATAGGGTCGGTGTTTTGCCTTTTTGGGTATTCATTGAAGAATAATATTTATGTTCATTTGACCGTTTCGTATTTTCGTATACGTATTATATTATTCTATTCTTATTATATACGTTACAGAAATAGTTTAACATATTGTGTCTTGTACGTTTACTGCGGAAACACCAACAACCATTTTCAATGATACCACGGTAGTATAATAATTCCGAACGTTCCGGTTAAATCGATCACGTTGTTTCTGAATAATAATAATAATATGTATATATGCACTATTATATTGTGTAAAAGTGACAACGGTTGGCGTTTATAAAAAAAATGGTCTTCGAAAAAGGACCTCACAAAAATGTTATTTACAGCTTGAATATTAAATCGAAAACTTCTCTTTTTTGTTTTTGTTTTAAATTTAAAACAAATTTCGACGTTTATTTGCGTGTTTGTATATATTATTTCTATATAAACGTATACTTAGATATACATACCATAAATACATAACGAAACAAAGCCTCGGGGTGGAATATTTGTAGTTCGTCCGTGCGATTCCGTCGTCATAACCGTTAATACTTTTATATAATATAATACACATTTAATATCTATATGCGACGATTCGATTACGTGGTAATAATTTAAGTCGACATTTTGATTTTAAAAAATTAATATACAATAAATAGTTATCACGTGTAGGTATTTTTTACGATAATGAAATACGTTTACTTCTGCAATTAATATGAACAAAAGTACCTATAATTTTATTTATTATAAAATAATCATTTATTTTATTATTTATTTGTATATTAATAAAAAATTTTACAATTATTAATGACTACAAAAATTTATAACTTTGTTAAATTTAGATACGTGACATAACGTCAAAATATCACATTTTTTCCTACTAATAAAATTATGGGTCTGATTTTTCGGATGATAATAAAATATGACGAAAAAACTAATTAATAATATTACAAGAGATGAGAGAATGTCTATTTTATACACACCAACATTTTTACGTGTAACGTAGATATGCACACCACGTGCACTGCGGACTGCTGTATACCATTGAATACTAACCGCTGTACATTATACCATGGAACATTCTAGAATGTTCGAGAATCTTCTTGAATATCACGAGCATTTGTATCTGTTTATATTGTTAAAAGTATTCGAGTTTATGTGTATAGGTTTAGTTACTTAACTGTACACAACGAATTGTTTGCCGTTTTAGACGAACGAATTTTCACACAACATAAAAAAAAAAGAAAAATCAAATTTATCATATTATCAACAAAATTGAAAATGTCAATATACAAAATGTTTATCTGGGATAATCGAGCTTCGGAGGCAATTATAATATAATATTATATATTCTACTAATCTGTCAAAAACTGCGGTTTTCGAGGCGAATTGCGTCGCCTCGAGCTAACATCGTATTTATATATTATAAAATATATTCGCGAGTCGAAAAGTTTTGGGACCATAACAAGTACGATAAATATAACATGGTATGTATATGTATATTATTATACGCGTAAAGTCGTCGAATAGGGGGTGACGATGCGTTTACGTCACGATTTATATAAATTATAAATATAAAGTCCGTCGATCGCCGCAGAAGGAAATCGCGCCGAAAAATCATCTTTTTCGATACGAAGGATAGTCTTACGCATATACAAATAAAATACGCAGGACGAAGGACCCCCGAGGGACCCGACGGAGGTCGTCATCCATTGATCACGTACGTCGTCGAGACGTATTCCGTCATTGACGCAGCTGCCGAGCGGGACAATAATAATAATAATATATTATATTATACACGCATATAACATTAAAAAATAATATAATATGTACGCGGAAGACGCACGAAGACGATAATATTGGTTATTATTATTCTTATTATTATATAGACCATCAGGAACAGTCCTGTAGGTATGTGTATACTATTGTATTGTCGTATTTTTCTATTTATCGTTTCTTTGGCAAATAAAAATAATAATAATAATATATCCATATACGCCCGGGGCACGTTCGTTTAAGTTTCATTATAATATAATACATTATATTATAGTTTATTATTGTATGTACGTATTTACAAAAATATTAGAAGAAGAAAAAAAAGTAAATAGGTTATATTATTATTATTATTTTATATACCAATGTTATAGTACATCTGCTGCAGAAACGTAAGTGCGAGTCCTATGCAAACGGGAAATGCGTGTTTCCATTAGGTATATATATATTATAATATAAGTATAATAACTACAGAGGAGCACGCAACTCGGCCACCGTTATCCTTATGTCGAAACGTTATGTTATTATATAGAAAACACGCTCAGGTGGTATTATTAATATTATTATTATTATTATTATTATTATTATTATTATTATTATTATTATTATTTATTATTATTATTATTATTTATTATTATTATTGTACTTACGAACAAATTTTTTTATCTAATTGCATCGCGTATATATATTACCTATTATAATTCCGTTTCGATATAATATTATACATCTTATTATAATATTATTATGTTAAAATACAAATATATATGATATAATATTAAGATATACGCTTACTTTAAACTATATTTTTTTTATCTTTAACGATGATAATACGAGCATGCCATATCAGTGGTGTATAGACGTATAGTTACGAGGGAAAAGGTTAGCAAATTAAGAACAACAATGAGTCAAGAAAGACTCGAATCGTTAATATCGATGTCTGTTAAAATATAAATTATTGAAAAAATTAATACCGATTTATTGAAGTCTATGTTGAGAATAAGTTTGCTGAGGAAAAAAACTTGAATTTATATGATAACATAGATATTATAGATACGCATTGTAAAATTGATAGATAAATTGTGTATTTCATTATATTATGTAATTAAATAATCTAAAAATTAAAAATTTTTGTCCCCTACCCTAACAACAATTCCTAGTTACGTCAATGTGCGATAAATATAATATGTTCCCATTAACTTTTATGAGAGCTATACCGAGTTGTCGAAATTTCATTTTGTGCCATCATGCTCACATCGGTCAACGATATGATTTGACACTATAATAATATTGTGTGCGTGTGTGTGTGTAGTGATGTCAACTTTGATAATCGTAATATAAAATTTTATTAATATTATCAAAGTTTAGGCTACGAGTATAACGCCACATAACGTGGTTATAAAATATTGGTTACATAAAATTGTTTCAAGATGTCGTTGTAAAACGCGCCCGTGTAATTTATTTAAGTTTAAAAACTATATGGGTATTATATATTTTACTATAAAACGGATTAAAATTAAAACAATTATAATATATATCATATATCAGATTTAATTAAATATTCTATATTACAATATAAGTTTGAAAATAATAATAAATATTTGTAATTCGATATTCGGACGATGAACTGTCGCGTGTATTTTTGCGAGACAATTGATTAACTATTATTATTTAAATATTTTAATCATTAATCAATAATCAATAATGTTACTATAATAAATAGTAGGATTCGGCGTATTATTATATAAATATATTATTATTGTTTTATAGAATAATCCGTAGGACAATAGGAAATGTGACAGGGACTGACATTTTTTAAATTAATAATAATATCCTATATAGTATAAAATATAAATACACACCAATTTATTTTTTCTTTGCGGAGCATACGCCTACGATTTTTCACAAATATCTTTAGCATGATATGTTAACAATAACATTATTATTATTACATTATATATTTATAAATATGTAAGAATGTCGAATATGGTATAAAATAAACTATAAACGAACAAAAATATCTTATGACTGGCGATATTTGACCATATTATTATACGTAAGGTTAACCGGAATTTATAGTGGGTAGTATAATAATATGCGGTATCGCGGTAAAGAAAGTCGAAACTGTCGAGACTGTAAATAATCGTCGATTAAAAGGCGTTCCTAATATATATATATACTTTCAAAGTCCAATAAATTATACACCCAAATCGCACGAATCGTTTGATTAAACTTTCCCCCGAGTGCTGCTTCATAAAGTAAACTGTTTAGTTTGGGTAGAATTCGACTGAGAGCATTATATATAGGAGCATCATCTGCCCCGAGCACCACGACTTTATTGGACCATCATACAGAAAAAAAAAAGAACCACGAAGATATAACTGAGCTTTATCGTAATAATTTGATTTCTAAAGACGAATTAAATATTATTTATGTTTATATTTAAAAAAAAGATAACATTTTCATTAAATACATTTAAGAACTCAAAGCTTCAAAAATTTAACCCTTCCACTCAAACAAAATTATAATAGTAATGTATAATTCATTATATCTTCGGAAAATAAATATAGTATACTAACATCACTTCAAAAAGACTTTCGATTCTTTACGTTTATAGGATATTACTAGAAGAAACCTTTCTCACATCAAGTGATCGAACCGTTATTTCTAGACAAATATTAGTGTTTATACATATACAAACAACTAAAATATATACCACATAACCGCTATAACCAATATATTTTTCGTCTCCAACAGAATCTATAATATTATAGAGATTGCATCATTCGTGTACTATTTTTTGCCCGTAATATTTAATTTTATATACTTTAAGGATCAAATTTGAGAACACTAAATCATTCAACTTTAATAAAATATATAAAACATTTATACTAGATACGAATATCATTAAAAAATTATTATAATTATATAATTGTTGTGTTATGTAATTTTGTAAATATTTGTTTTTTAATAAAATAATTTATAGGTATACTATAGACTTCGTATTTAAACTTTATATAACACAAACATTATTATATTACAAAAATTACATCTTTTTATGTATTTATTGTTATTGATAATTCTGATATAGGTACATAATAAGGTGATCATTTTGTACGCAATTCGTACATTTATAATGTTAATTACAGCGAAATGTCAGGGTAAAATTTTATCTACATTCTAGTGTCAAATCAAAAGTTTATTCATGCTTTAAGCGTTAAGCCTGATTGTTTTTAACGAGAAATGAAATGGGAATTTTATGAATCTGTTTATTTTATTTTTAGGACGTCATTGTTCAGGATTTTATTGTTTATAGAATTATAGAGTATAATTGCATATAAGATTTTGACATTTGGCTGCCTGGATCTTGGAAAGTGATGAATTTCGTTCAAGTATAGCAGACATTTTATTATTTTCCTTATAAAAGTACGGTTTTCGAATATTTACCATAATATTCGTTTTACACGTTTTATGAGCAAATAATAACTCATAAGTCGTAGTGTGTAAAACTATAAACGATATAAAATATATTAGGTATATAATATCTTAAATCTTTACACAAATGTAGATCATGATCATACATACATGCATGTAGCTGTGAATCTGTGATGATATGATTTAGCCACTTCCTAAAAAAAAATCAGTTCATCTTGTATACATTTTCCTAATATTTTCCAAAACCTGTTGGACCAGGTATAAACCATCATCTCGTATTGTGAACCAAAGATCAGCAGTTATAATCATAATGGTTATAGAAACAAACCAAGCCATTATATTTGACGATCACAAATAGAACGACGGTTATTATTTTAAGGATAATATAGCACATTTTAGGTAAGTGCGTTTAGTCATTTTATTCGGTTATGTAATATGGAATACATTATGTTCGTTTTCTCTGGTATAGTATTTTCAAAATTATTAAAAGAAAAAAAAATGTATTCAAATATTCAACTAGTTGCCTTTGCCGTTGCTTGTTATCAAATATTTGGTCAGGAATCCGTGTTGAGAGTATAATAGGTACATAATATTTATTATACATTATATAAATATTTACGTACAACTTATAAAATGAAGGTGGTCACTGAGATGATTTTACTTCGTTATATACGAACTGCATACAATCGAAATCAATAAAATATTGTCTTATTATCTTATAATTATTACTGTCTTATTACCTATATTAAATTGATATCGTTCGTCCGATGGTTATCGATCAGCCGTATCGGACAAGACACAAATATTAACCTATAAATTATTATTCTTGCAGCGTATAGCCTACAGGTTCGGGCGCACCTTGATATTCCGATGTATATTTTCGATGATCATTAATACATGAAATGTCGGTTTAATGTTATTTTGGCGTCGGTGGTGTAATTATTATACGAGACAAAAAACCGTACGTACGTCAGCCTGGCAGACGCAGCAGCAGCAACAGCAGCTGACAGTTTATGTGTTCTGACGGGCGCGAAGAAGTGGCACGAGTCTACTGACAAAAACCGGAGGACAGGTGGCTGACGCGAACGATCGACAGGTGGCCCCAGACAGTTGGAACAGCTTTTGAATGCCGACGATTCGTATGTATACGAAAATATCAAATAAAATAAAAATACACACACGAAAACAACGTGGTCACCTGCTCAACAAGTGGTCGACGGTATATTTATATATCAATTATTATATTTATATATATATGTCGAATGTACGATTTTAAAAGAAATATATAGAGAGAGAGAAATTTGATTTTAATTTAAGTACGATATTTTACAAACGAAAAAAAAAATTTGTTAAAACCTGATCCGCGAGCAAAGTATATCTATAATAATAATTGTAAGCCGTTGTCCAACATTCACTATATATGATATAATATATAATAATTATATCGTCTTGGCGCGTGCCCGAGCAGTTATAGCGGTATTATAATACGCGTTGTATAATGTGTATACCTATATACCAAAGTGGTTACCTGTGGTACCCATATTTAATAGCCGAAGGGCAGTTATTCTTCCATTTACCGACACATAGTGCATTACAATATTCATATAATATGGCGCCGGCGTATACCTATCATAACATAATCCAGTGTAAATGTTTGTAATAAAACCCGATCAACCCTTTATACGAAACGAAACGGTGTTTCTTTAACAAAAAAAAAAAAAAAGAAGAAGAAGAAATTCCGTGGTAATATTTATTATAATTTATAATAAACGTCTTAAGAAGCGTGGTAAATAAAATCTCACTCCTATACACGTTACATACGTATACTTATTATACTTATTATTATTGTATTATCTACTCGTGTGCACGAGTTCATGCGACACTTTAGAGAAAATAACAGTTGTTATTTGAATAAAATTCCTTATTTTCACAAAAGTAATAACCATTTTAAATTTACATTTATATTCAAATTCTTATATAACAGACACATATGTGTACATATCGTATTATACTGTTATGTGTACAGTGTACACACATAATATTATACGTAGTTTGTAAATTATATAGTATAAACGTAATTATTTCATTTTTTGTATAAATTTCAAGTAAATGTATAAATTTTTTCTGTCCTATTATTTCGATATACGTAATACGACAGAACGAGATTTTCAATATTGACGATTTAAAAAAATTTTATTCGTCCATCGTGATTTCATTACATTTTACATATAGTAAAACTTAGAAATAAATATAAATTCGATGAATGAAAAAACGTTTATTAACGTTTATTTGAACTCGGGCAAAATCTAGGACTAAAAATCAATACGTCATATATATATATTTCAAAGGACATAAATGCATAAACTATTGATTACCGGAAATTTTTATTTGGACTGTCGTTTTTGAAACAATAAAATTATAAATGAGTTTCACGAAAAAAAAAAAATAACGTAAATGTATTTATATTTTTAAATATTATCAAATCAAAATATATTTTATTGTTCGATCATGTTAAATGATTAAATGAATATAAGTAGTATAATAAATTAAAAGGTTATTTCATGCTGTAAAACTTATCATTATGAACACGACACGAACACGACGTAAAGTTTTTAGATTATAATTTATAACTTATATAAATCAATTACAAATATACAGGACGTGGGAATTTATAGTCTATACGGAATTAATACACTGTTCTTTCGGTTTAATTAATTTATATTTGTGCAAAATACATTTTACAGTGTACACGTGTTCTTAATCTAATTTCAAATAATAACCATAGTAATATGCACAATAATAATTCAAATCGATATATTAAACGTTAACATCAAAAATCGAACAATTGATTTTGCACGTATAAAATTAATATTTGTAAACGTATAAACCTACATAGGAAGTTTCGTATTCACACGTTATTTATCGATTTTTTTTTTGTTTTTTATCGGCTGAAATTATTTCTAATATTTTAAAATAAAGAAGTATACCCTCTATATATATTTGAAACTCGGATAAATGATCCGAACAGAGTACGACTGACTATAGACGAAAGAAAGAATTCGTGGCGATCGGACCATATATTTTTTTTTTTTATTATTATATAAAACATAATATCGGTACACACTTTATATACTTGGAAAATTGAGACCGAATGTCCTTTATATACGTCGAGAAGACGTTTGGGATATAATAAGACATTTGGATGCGGACGAGATTTTACGATCTTCTCGCGGTAAACTCGTCTGAACGTATCGGAGACTCGGGTTGTGTTCGCGACGGTCTGCGTGAATATCTTCTTATATAATATTATAACATACATACGCACTGCTATAGCAGTCGTCTTGTAATATTCGGTTATAACTTGCAGTAATAATCGTGATGCGTACAGATGTTCGTGAAAAACGGGGGACGATAGAAACGTGTAGAAAAAAAAAAATAGAAACAGTCGTATAAGGAACATTTTTATTATAATTTATAATATAACCGAGCGTGTAATAATTTATGTCGAATAAAATCGCTCGTCCAGATGTTAAAATTATTGCCGCGTTTTGACGATTCCGACGGAATAACCGAACAAGCGAATAGATAAAACGACCGCGGGCAATATTATCATTATTATTATTATTTTCGTCCTCGTGTCGCGTGGACGAAAGAAACGCGTGTCCGCGATATAAAGACGGTTATTATACGTATCGTTTGGGCCGCCGCCGGCTGATATTATTATTATTATCATTATTATTATTAATATTATTATTATTGTTATTATTATTATTACTATTATTATTATTATATTTCTTTGTCGCGACTTTGCGTAAAACTTGTATAATATTATTATTATTATGCGCGGTGGAAACGTCTTATCATCGGAACGTCGCCGCCGCGTGCAGCTGCAGCAGCCGGTCGCGAGCATTCCCGAGATTTTCGCCGGCGGGCGCGCGGGACTGGCGAGGGCGCACCTGCGGCGGACCAGCTGCAGCGGCTGGCCCGAAGAAGAAGAAGAAGAAAGGAAAAAAAAAAGTAGGTATAATACCGCGGAGGTATTTTTCTTTCGGGCGCGCGCACGCCGTTAGCTCGCTCGCGTATGTACGACGACAGTTTTGTATTATATAACGATTATAATAGACGACTATTATTATTATATACACGGCGAAAGACGGTTAATACCGCGCGGTATATACCGAGCGTGTGTAACCGATGACGAAAAAAGACGCACGGTTTGTTGCGAACAATACGCGTGCATAAAGGTTATACTTATAATATTATATACGTATTATAATGTATAAAAACTCGACCGGGTATAGGGGAAGAAAAAGACAATTGGCGATGGTCTTTTGGGGGCCGCGTGACGCTAAAAGAGGGCTGCGAAAGAAGAAGAAGAGTGATGGAAAAAAAAAAAAGAACGTTATGTTATGTTATCACTAGCTGTGTCTTGGACGACGACACAATGCGGAAAAAGACGCGATTGTCTCGTGCTCGGCCGGCTGAAAAACGGTTCCGAGCGCGCGCGCTCTCGCATTATACCGAAGGCGGGCATCGCATATATTATTATTATTATTAATATTAATATAACTCACGTATTACATTATATTATATAGGTGTACGTGTGTCGGGCACGCGCCCCTCGTGGTCTCGTCTTGTATAAATAATAATAATAATAATAATAATATAAACGCATCGTCTCGGAACACCCGGCCCCGCGTTGTACGGGAGATCGTCTCCGAAGACGGCGATCGCGTTTTTAACGTGTTTTTTCGTTATTATTATTTTTTTTTTTTTTTCTAAATATTATACGAGCGCGCGCGCGCTACGACCATAATAATAATACACCCTCGGAAATACGTCTAAGGATTATAATAATAATAATAAGGATAATAAGGATAATACGAGGACGAGGATGCGTTTAAGATATATAACTCGTGTGCGCGAGCGTATTACAAGTATGCGTCATCGGGAGAAAAAAAAAACGGGACTCGGGGGGCAGCTGTTTACGTTGTTTTATACATCCCGTCCCCGCGCGCGAAGAAACACCGCTGGCCGTAACGATTATAATATTATATACATTAACATTATTTTTATAGCGTGCTGCTTGCGTGGTGTGTAACGTATGCTCGTCGTTATAATAAGATATCCAATCGCGAGACGGTTATGTAGGACTGGCAAGGTCGAAGACGGCGGCACAATATACTTTATGATAATATTATAATATCGTTAATAGTCTATAAACAGGGTGTCCTCCGAGTTCCGACTCCGGCACGTGGACGAGAGTTCTATATACAACGGCGATCAAACGTCATTCCGTGTGTACATTCCGAATTTACATAAAATTATTATAAAGTAGATTTTATAAGAGTCCATAGCATCGTATTGTTATTAATACGACCTGTTGCTGGCTGTTATATAGTGTATAACAATTTTTAAAACAATTGATTATCCGCATACCATATCTGCAGATTTATTATAATATTTTATGGTAGGAATACGAAAATATAATAAATTATTTGTTTTTTTTTTTTTTTTTTTTTTTTTGTTGTAATTATCAACTATATAAAACAGAAACGCATAAATTATTAAATTTATAAAAAAAATTTAGCCCAATCTTTCACACCATACACTCTATATATTATAAAAAGTATACACGCGGGTAACACGCGGTTCAGACAACGTGGTTTTACGTGCGGTTATAATATGTATATACATCGTATTATACAATATATGCGATTATTATTTTACGATGTTTTATATACGCATCTGCGGCTTGAAAGTCTGCTGCCACTACGATCCGTCGACCCACCGCGACAGAATCCATCTGCTAATTTGATTACAACCGAGACAACTATACCACGGTTAGGTTATATAACCTAATATAAGCGTGTCGTGTCGTAATCGACTTCGCCGACGTCGAGGTCTCCTATACATCCTGCATTCAACGCGCTTCTGTTAATATACAGAGCGTCCTGTTCATTCCCTCTCCAACTTTTATTATGTTATCCACATTTTAAATCAAAAATTATTTATTAAAATATAATAATAAATAACAAATTTATATTTTCGATATTTTTTAGAAACTCAGATAGGATTATGATATTATAATAAAAATATTTATGTTTAAAAAAAGTTAATTTATTATACATATATACTCGTAATTAGTTGTAGTTGTAATTTATAACTGTCAGCCTGATTATGATCCACATGCCCAATAGACTTTTTCCTGTTAGTAAAGGGAGACATTTTAGACCTGAATGGTTTATTAAAACAATATGGTATGAAACATCAATGAACCGAGATTGAATTATGTCATATTCATTAAGTTAAGATAAAATTTATTGTATATCTACTATGTAAGATCAACGGAGAAAAAAATTGCTGGACTACAAATGGTTTTAATTCACGGAAAAAGGCTATACTTTAAAATTAATTTCTCGTGAAACATTTTATATAAACCTATTGAAGCTTCAAAGCTTGTCTTTAGATAAAACTAATAGATAATGGTTTACCATTACTTCCCGCTCTTAAAGAATGTAATAAAACCATGGTAGCTTCAAAAAGATTTTTTGTACATTATAGCTTGTTGATATTACTATTTATCTTGCGAGACATTGTCTTGCATTTTGTGGACACAAAGAAAATTGGAAATGTTTAGAAAATGATACGTAGGAGGTAAATTTATAAATACATAATATAGTAATATTACACTAATAATGTCTAATACATCGCTTACAAGTCTTTTATTTATATATAATAAATAATCAATAAGATATATTGTGTCCACACAAAAAACAAAAAAACATAAACTATAGTTTGTACATAAACATTTGTCCAGGACTTCAGGTTGAGTAAATTTAAATGTTTTCAAAACCACAAACATATTTTGTTTGAAAAACAATTTAACAATTTGATTCGACTCGTGGGATGTCAAATCGCATATATCCGAATTATTTTATTATAGAAAATATTTGTATGTTCAGTCGTATATTGATGTAGTTATAGTTTAGGCCCAAGAGGGTAACCGCAGTTTCATAGGAGTCATGTTTAGGCAATTTTTAGCTTTTTTTTTTATATTAAATACTGTTGTTGTATGAAAAATAAATGATTATTAGTGTAAGTGTAATATTTTTTTTATTGTTGAAAACTCCGCATGTACTATAACAGTGTAGAATGCGAGGTAAACTCACTTGCCAAAATATCTGATACTGTTTAGAACGCTTGAATTATTGGCTACAAAAACTACCAAGTTTTCTTCCATTAATCCGATTGTAGTGATGATCAAATTTTATTTTTGATAACAGATTAGAATTCAGCAAGAAGTTTACTTGACAACGGTCAGACGATTTTTTTCAATTTATTTGTTTATAGAAAAATATATAGAAAAAAGAAAATTAATAACATTTTAAAAAACAAAAAAAAATATTTATGTTTAATTAAGAATGAAATTTTAAAACATTGCCTAACCGATCTCGAGTGGATTTCATGCTGATTAAAAAATCAATTCTCAAAATTCTTATCACTTCATAACATCGATCGGTCTGATGGAAGAAAAATAGGTAGTTTTGGGTGAAAAATCGACCGGTATCCAATGGCCTTAATCCAAATGAACGCCTATACTTTTTAAAAAAAAAGTTTTAACGCTTGTCGCTCATGAGTACACCCTCGAGATTTCGAATCAGTAATGAAACGGAACACCATCTATAGACTTCTATAAAACTATAAAAAAAAAAATACCGTAAAAAACACTCAATCACGTTTTGGAACATCGAAATAATATGTTTATAATTTATATTCTGAGTGTATAGTTAGAAAATCGTTAGTTTTAATACCACTTTTATTCGATATTTATTTGTTTTTATGTGGCGAGAAACACTTTTTAGAGCAGTCAAAGTGCCCCAAACATTTTATATAATATATCGTTTAATTATAAATTGACAGTATTTCGGGTAAAAAACATTTATAAACATTTATACAATATATATTAGGTATATAATATCATTTATTCATTTTCATTTACTGTTAAAAGCTTTAATTACAATTATTTACGATGAAGTAGAATAATAATTTATATTATAATAATAATCATACATTTTCACCGCTGTGGTATTATTATTTATTTTATTTTTATTCAACACTGATAATTTTTAATTTTATCGATTAAATATATATTCTTCAGCTGCAAAAGCCTAAGTCCCAATCTTTTTTCACTAATTTTATATTTGTATTAATAATTAATATTATCAAATATTCAAATACAGTAAACTTAAATTATCATAATTTCAGTTTTCGTGAAAAATACCGATTTTTTATCATTTTTTGGTCGTTTTTCCTATCGCATAGGGTCAATTTTGAGAAAAATAACCCAAATAAAGTTTCAACTACATCCACTTTACAACTGGAAACATGATACTACTGAAAATCAGAGCATTATTTAGGGTAAAAAAAGTGTCTATTCATAAAAAAAGCCACACATCATTGTAAAACCAATATAGATTTTTTCATTTCGCTTAAAATCTAAAATGTTTAATTGTCTATTAATAGTGAATTATTTTTTCTGTAAATTCAATTTATAATTATATTTTATCAAATGTTAAAAGATAAAATTGATCAATTATGATTTTAGATTTATGATTATATTATTATAATATTATATATTATATTTTTATAATACATAATTATTGACTAATGACTATAATATGATTATAAATTATAATAGTTTATATTATACTTCTGCAATATATTTTTTATAACTATGCAAATTGAAAATTATGCATTGTAAAAATTTTAATCAATATGTAGGTACTTATATTTGACTGAACTTCGCTAAAGTTTTTTCGAATGCTATGATTGATAAATTTTGATTCAAATTTGATAAAATTTTAAATAAAATTCAACACTATACATCTTTCGCAGCAGTACTAACCCTTCTTTTTGAAATTGCATTCAGTTAAATATACGTAATAACCAAATATAACCTACATTATGCCTTTAGGGTCTCGAAAAACCTAAGGCTGGTACAGTGGCGTACTGGGTAAAATGACAACTACAAAAACAGGACTTTCATTTCTTTAATTAATTTGTTTTAAAATAATATTCGGAGAACATATAATATGTGGCTTTGATGTTTTATATTATAATCTTCGTTTTTCCTGCGAATAACATTTTGCTATAATAGGTTATTCATCATCATGGATAAATAATTACAAAAATAATAATTTATTAACATATTATCAAAGGGAAATTTTAGTATATATGGAAAATTAGACAGTCGTGAGTTGCGACTATCGATTTATGACTTTTATGTAGGTATACAACAAACGTATATTGTATATAGGAAATGACGAAAATAGTCCAACTCTACGTGTATTTTATTATATCATAATATTGTATAAAATAAATAATAATAATGTACATATTCGACTCGTCGAATGTTTAATTTTTAATTTCTTTAAACGTCTAATCCACACATTACGTATATTAAAGTTTTAAAATTTAAATAAAACATAATTTACTATATTTTTATGCCTACGATATTATTGATCGTTTATTCTTTATATATATACAAACGCGTACGTATTGTAAATATTAAAATTAATTTAAAATGCAAATATTTATTGATTAGGCTATTATTATTTGTACGCACGTGCGTGAGCATAACGTATCGGGAAAAATTGTTAAAATATAACTGATATGTATACAGACGATTCGGAATTTATACACTTTGAACTTTTAAATTTTAAAATTCATTTTAAAATTAATAGAAAAAAAAACAATCATTACTATTATTTGTTCTGTATATCGTATTCTTACCTAACCTAATCTATTTATACATGGACTTGGGTTATTTTTTACGAAAATATCAAATATGATATTAAAATGAAAAAAAAAAAGAAAGTAAATAAATATGCCTTTATCGAAAATGAAAAGTTCACGTAAGATTAAATGCTAATTTTTTTTAACGTGTGTACTTTAGAAAAATAATTCATATTTAAGTAAACGTTATTATAGAAACAATACACGAATAAAACACACGAAATGTAAACATTTTAAAATTTATAAACACATATAAAGCATATCGAAAATAAATAATAATTATTAGAAAGTAAAAATTTACTAACGAATAAGAAAAATTATATTAATGGATTATTTTTTTATTGTACTGTATACCAACATTTGATTTAAATAATAAAAAATAAAAATATTTTACTCGTGTTTTAAACAATTATCTATAGGCACACACTATACATATTAAAATTTAGAATAATTTTATAATTTATTTTATTTATTATATACGTTCGGGGGCAATATTAGTTGGGGAGGCTTTAGTAGTTATGATGATAAGCAACTTTTTTTTTTTTTTTGTATACACACGTTGATAAAAATTAACTCTATGACTTTTTAATTTATTACAAATTTACAACTGTCATTTTTTAACTTCTAGAAATCTATAGACATTACATCGTAGATTTTCTTGTTCCCTACTCACTCCTTTTCTTATGGTCGCAACCATCCGTTATAATATTATACACCAATAACGTCAAACAGTACATATTTTATCTACTATATTTACTTTGTATTATTTGTTTTTACTTTTTTTTATATCGTTTAATTTTTAATTTATAACGTTATTTTTTGTTAATTTATACATATACGAGTATGTATAGTGTACATACTGATATCTTAAATTTTATGCCGTTATCATTCAATCGATTAATTTAAATATGTTTCAAGTATTATAAATTTATAATACATATTTCATTGTAAATATTCTCGTTCGGGGTTGATAAATTACGTATAAATAAATAATCGATTCTTTATTAATAACAAGATCGTTAATAAAATATTAAAATTGACAAGTGTGTATGGCAATTTTACCCGACCGTCATTTATTCGTGTAAAAAAATAACGTATAATATTTTTCTACGTATACGAAAATCATTAACTTTTTTAATTACTATAAACGCACGTTAAACGTTTTTGAATTTAAAATTTACCTGACCGCATATACGTCCATACAATTAATATAATAATTTATCTACCGAGTACCTACTCGTTAATATTTCGTTTATTGTATATTATCAATTATACGCACAGTTTTATCCGTGTAGGCACATAAAAGAAAACACTATTTTATTTATTTATTTTTTAAATCTGACCATATGACGCACATTTTCCGAGTAATATCGTTTTCAATGGATTCGGTTATATTTCGAACGTGACATAATAATACAACTGTGAACTGATTATATTATTAGTATTACATTGTGTTATTAGTTTGTCTAATTAATTTGTAGGCATGATATCACAATATTATCACGTTCTGTGACGACCGTGACTTTGAAATTTGAACAAATCGGAAACAGGCAAAGACGTGTTTAAAGATTAGTAGTCGTCCAAAATCAAAATAATTTTTACCCCGATCCCTTTTCGTCTCAAAATAAACTCGCGAACGTTCTAAACGTATAAAATAATATTATTATATATGATACGCGTATATCTTTCCTGAATACGCGTTATTGATTTTTGAACGCGTAGACGGACGCGTTTACACGCGGAGAGTTGTTATATGTATTAAAGACGTATTATACCATTTCATTGTACACCTACCGTGGTACATGTTTACTCCGTATACCTACGTATCTATACGGTCTGTCTCTGTACGCGCGCAGGGACAATAATATTCGGATGTTTGACCGTGGAAGATGTACGTATATGTGCGCCGCACACCCGAAGGCAGATGCAAGCATCAAAAACTGGTTTTGCGGCGCTATTGTTGGCATTCACACGAGTCGGTGACGGTGCGATGGAAGGTTACCGTGTAACGTATATAATAATAATAATAATAATAATAATAATAATAATAATAATAATAATAATAATAATAATAATAATAATAATAATAATAATAATATTATGTTCCAACGATCGTTACCAACAATAATAATATATTATTATTATACATAATATACAGAAACGGACTGATCGGTACACATTGCGCGTTACCGAAAATAATAATACATAATATATAACCACGGTGACCTTAATGCCATGATGATATAATAATATGACGGTGAGGACCTGCGATTACCGCGGTTCTCATTAAAAACGATAAAATAAAAATATGTTAAATATTATAACGCGGTATACTACGTTATATACGTATTCTCTCTGCTTTGTAAACTGAAAAACCGTGTGCGCAGGTATATCTACTGCTGCAGGTAAAAACGATCGAATCGTTCGTTCGTTATTTTGTGAAATGCAGCAGGCATCATAATACATATTATAAAGATACGACCATTGTTACCGACTTCCGCGTATGTGCGCCTGTAAAATATTATACTCGGTATACGTTGACAGAAGACAGAAAGATCTACGAAAAATTCTTTCGGGTAATATCCAATTTTGGTGTCGACCATATACCGTGAATACGAAACGTCAGCCACCCTCTTGGTGTTCCGCATTACGCAGAATCGCGTTCTTCAAACATAAGGGCGAGACGTTTTTACGACATTACTCTAGTTTTTTTTTTTAATAACATATTTTCGAATTTTCGTATAAATACGAGTATAAAGTTTACGTTCTAATTTGGCAGATCAATATACGATTTACATAAAAATATACGAATGGATAAAATTGAAGACGTAATATTTTGACGGTCGTATTATACCGTATAGTGACTTCAGGGTATTCAAACATTTAAATAATATTATTCGTAATTATAGTTTTATTTTATTTTAACGTTCTATCATATTAGGTTTTTATTTTTCATCGCGTTTTTCATATTATAATGTACAGACGAGTCGTTTTATTGTAAATTTATAATAAACTATTATATAAATAAATATACAGTTGACGATACATTTAACATATTATAATATAAAAATTTTTTAATTTCGTTTTAAACGTCCTAGTCGTCTTATAATAGTATTTTTCAAATTGATGAAAATTATACGTAAATGTTAAAAATTATTATTTTTCCATGTGTATTGTGTATATAAGTAGGTATTAGGTTTAGGTAGTTTGCTGCGTTATGGTATAGTCTACCGGCCACATGTTCAAGGTTTGGGACAGTTACCGAGTTGTTCGCCGTTAAAACCACCCCTCGGGGTTGCCAACTGTTGATTTTATATACATCCAGTTGAGATCGGATATTGCGATGAAAAAAATATTTCGATTTTAAATATTTCGATTGTAATTATAAGATGTATCTAAAATATCTAAATATCAATTATTCGCTGGACGATTTTATCGAAACACGTGTGTTTCAATTCATTCGATTCGTTTCATTTTTAAACTTTCAAAAATGAAAATAATATTGCAATGACAGTTTTTTTTAAGTAATCTAGTAATCATATATTATAATAATGTTATAAACTAAACATCACACACGATAAACACGGAAAAAAGTAAAGAAACTGGTTTAAACTTACTCTGTGGGTTTGATATTTGAACAATCTACTACGGAGTATACGCACATAATAAAATACTTTTTTTTTTATTATGAACGCCGGAAGACGATATCGCGTGTCGTGCGGAAACCACATCCCGGACACACACCAATCGTCCTGGCTGCCCTGTTTCCGTTGGATTTGGGTCGCGCCGTACACATTTCTCATGATTTTCGTAAGGGAGGTTTTTATTTATTTTTCGTATATCTATAACGTGGAAAGGACAAAGGTATATATACACATTTGTAGATTTTACAATATTATTATTATTATTATTATTATTATTATTATTATTATTATTATTGTTATTATTATTATTATTATTATTATTATTATTATTATTATTATTATT